>JAPDPK010000204.1:737500-987047 GCA_031772115.1 Heritiera littoralis
AAATTAAATATATATATGTATATATATATATATACATATATATGTATTACTACATATATATTTTGTAATATACACAATATATATTGTATATATAATATATATTGAATCATATTATATATGAAATAATAAATATATATGATATATAGTATATATTATATGTATAAAATATATGTTATAGTATATAATATATAGTATATAGTATAGTATATACTAATTATGGAAATAGGAGAAAAACAAAAGAGGAAAGGAAAGGAATCGAGGAAGCAAACCCGATCCTTCCCAGTGATGAGGCCGACCACCGTCGGCGAGGAAGAGAGAGGAAGAGACGGCGTCGGCGAGGAGAGGAGAAGACGCCGGTGACTGGAAGAGGGAAAGAAGCGAACGGAAGGAAGAAACAGAGGAGAATCGAGAGGGAAACCGGCGGAAGCCGGGAAGGAAAAGGAAAATGGGAACCGGCGGTACTGACCAAATTGGCCGTCGTCACTGCAGCCACACCACCGCCGGAGGAAGAGGAAACGGTAGGAGGCCACCGGAGAGGCTGGGAACGACGGAGGAAGGCTGACGGAGGAAGGGAAGAAACCGAGGCAAAACCGAGTAGATCCGCCGCCGTGCTGCCGATCCAGGCTAAGCTGAGGCCACCGGCAGCTTCGTCTCAACGCCGGCCAACTGCTGAGCCACCGAACCGCCGAAGAACCGGCCACCGAAGGAGAACCAGTGGTGAGGAGGGTGGAACCGGTCTGACTGGTCTGAACCGGTCAGACCAAGGAAAAAGAAAAAAAAAGGAAAAAGAAAAAAGAAAAAAAAGAAAAGAAAAGAAAAGAGAAAAAGAAAAAGGAAGAAAAAGAAGAAAGAGAAAAAAAGAGAATTCCGAGAATTTGAAAAATTTTCGAGAATTCGGAAATTACGGGAAATCTCGAGAATTACGGGAAACGGTAAGAAATCCTGAAAAGTGTTAAATTATTTAAATAATTTATTTATTTAAATAATTATGAAAAAAATTCTAAATTTTAGAATTTAATTTCCAGAAAATTTCCTCGATGACCGAGCCGATGGAATCGAGCGAGGTGAACATAGGCGCGACCTTCGAGAGGCAGTCACCGACCCGAAACATGTAAGGGAGACATGTGCCGCCTGTAAGGATATTCGGCCACATGTTTTAAATTAAGCATTTAATTTATAAATGCAATTTATAATGATTAGTTTTGAAATTTGTGGTGATTTATCGGTTTCAAATTATGGTGAAATACCAGTTGAGAAATATAAATTGTATTTTCCGCGCAGGAGGCTAGCCAAATCGGCAGCCGTTATACTGCCGAAAAATTATCGAATAATTACTAAAATTTACCGAAAATCACCGAAAATCATAATAAATGATTTGATTTCACGTGAAACGATTTTTATGTATGAAAATCGAGAAATTAAGTAAATTTCATAAAACATGAATATAATGATAATTGATTTTAAAATATTCATGTTTTCCTGAATGGTAAAAAAAGGAAATCACCTAAATTTCATTCTGTAAGTGATATTTCACGTGAAACGAGAAAAAAATGAAAAAGAGACTGAAGTGAATATTTTTATAAATATTCTTAAATATTCACTAGATTTCATATAAAATCTTTATAGTTTTAATTATGGAAATAATTAATTATGAAAATTCCATAAAGGTTAAGAAATGATGAATAATTATGATTTCGAGACTAAAGGTCCCTACACGTGTTTTTGGAAGAAAACATGGTGATGAGAATTTAAAGTTAGAAAATAAATATTTTATTTTCATAAATTATAAAAATAATTTATTTGAATTCCGATAATTATAAAACCATGTTTTTGATTAAATACACAGCAAAACGTGCATATGTATTTTACGGTGAAAAAAGGACAGTTTTGCCCTTCTATATTTTCAGTGATGATTTTTGGAAACTGTTTTCATTGCAATTTATAAAGAAATGTTTGAAGCATGAATTTCGTTCCGAAGTTAAATTTCATAGTCTTTTGATAACTAGCTAAACGAACTTTATGATTTCTATGCATATTTTTCCATAATGTTTTAAGTATGACAGTAAATAAATATGTTTTCCGAAAAAGGTATCGGAGTGGCAAACCCCAGGCTAACTTAGATCTTGGCACGCCCGGTCCTTACTATTTTGTACCAAATGTATGATTTAAAAAGTTACAAAAGTAAGTAAGATTTGAGACTAAGGCCTTTCTATAGTTTATGTTATTGCCTATCATGCATGCCACATTGTGTATGTTTCCATCCCTTGTGGCATATGTTTAGCCCACGTCGTGCATGTTCTTGCCCACATTGTGTATGTTTCCATCCTTTGTGGGTATGTTGGTCCTTCGTGGTGCATGTTCGCTGTATGACTCTGATCAAGTCTACAGCCCATACCATGGCCATAGCTATTATGTTCCCTCTTCGGAGGATGAAGTTTCCCTCTTCGGAGGAAGAAGTAAGTGTCATGACCCGCATACTGGCTATATGATTCTGCCTAGTCTCCATGAACTGTATGATAAGTTTTATTAATTTTGATGTTAAGTTTCTAAAGTATGATGCATGTTTAAAATAAGTATGAATTTTAGATATATGCATTAAAGAATTCATACAATGATTTAAAGTATGAAATGCATTATTATGGCATTTGTTTTCTGCATATATCGATACTATGACTATTTTAAATGCATTTCTTACGAGGCTTTAGTACGATACGGTTACTAATTTGAAAAGAAAAATAAATGTGTATTCTAAAAGAATAACATAAGAATTATTTCTAAGATAAAGATAATCGAAGAAGTAATTATCCAATGATTTGATATTTACAAATCACTGTACTATACTGTTTTTACTGTACTGAAGAGAAGAGAAGAGAAGTAAACCACTGTTTTTTTATTATTGAACTGCCACGTGTTTTAAAGTATATTGAAGTGCAAAGAAATAAGTAGTTTACTCTATGGAAAAAAACGAAGATTATATCGTTTCGAAAACAACAAAATTGATATTCTCTACAGTTGCTTCTAGGTTCCGGAACAAGTATGGTATTCTAAAATACCTACCTTATTCTATCTGGATCCCTAGCCGACTGTAGTATCCTTCCTACATGTGTGCCTAGAGCCAGCTAGGAAGATTTTAAAGAAAGTGAAGAAAGAAAAAAATATTTTCAGCATATAGATAGCTGAATATCAAGTGTGACATATAACTCTCTTACTGAGCCGTGGTTTGCTCACCCCTTAATTTTAAACATTTCAGGTTTTATTGATTGTGAGATCAATTGATTGTCGATCACGGCTGTACACAAAGGACAATGTGACAGACCGACTGATTTATATGAGGTACGATCATTTATTTCCTGTATTTAGACATGTCTGCAGTACTACTTATGTGATTAATTAAGATAGGAGATGTGTATAATATAAACAATCTTATGTAAATTTATTTAATAGTTAGTAAAAGTGAAGTATCACAGACAGTCCAACCGAATGAATTGTGTAAAATAAGATGAAAAATATGGTAACGGGTCGTTACACCACCTCATATAAAAGAAACCTAAAAAAAAAAAAGTAAAGTTTTTTTTGGCATTTTCCATCTCCTACTATTTCAAGTTCAAGACTTTCTAAAAGGATTTTTGAAAACCAAACTAGTGAAAAGCTAGAGTTTGGGGGAAAAGAGAAACATAGTCAAAGTTGGTATCTTGGAATAACAGAAGGAGGATTTTATGGGTGGATGAGCCGTTAGTTTGAGTATTCTATTTGGAGATTGTTATGGTTTTTTAAAATATATTAAGTCAAAAAAATAAGTAGAAGAGATCATGGAGAGTTTTCGATATATTTTGGATAATTCCAACATTTTCGAGTGACAATTGATGATGGTGGCTGGCTATCGGCTAGCTATCGAGGTGATTACTTGGTGTCAAATTTAGGGGTGTTCACAATATGGAAATATTTCGGTTAATCGACTGACCGAATTTAATTCGGTTAATCGATCGACCACCAAATTAAATTCGGTCGGTTAACGAAAATGATATTGGTAAAAATTCGATTAACGGTTAATTCGGTTCGAAAACTGAATTTATTTCGGTTAACCGAATTAATCGAATTAATTATATATATAATATATATGCTGAATTATTTATTTATATATAATATATAAAATATTTATATATAATATATTTTTTATTTCATTTCTTCTTTAATCTATAATCCAATTAAATTCTCAAATAAAAACAAAACCCCTAATTTTTGGTGAAATGAAATTTTGTGAAAAGTTTGGTTAATTCGGTTCGGTTAATTGGAAAATATATATTTCGGTTCGGTTAACGAAAGTAAAATTTTCTAATTCGATTAATTCGGTTCAAAATTAACCGAATTACACGAATGAACACCCCTAGTCAAATTTAGGGTTAGATGGAACTATTCTTGGGATTACGTTGCAATCATTTTTATTTGTCAACTTTTCTCAATTATTTTTAATCTAATGTACCTTGATTTTTTTAATAAAAATAATCATTTACTAAAATACTTAAAATAATCATTTTACTAGCTGTTTGAATAAAATTTTTTTCAATATATCTAGTAATTTAAAAATAAATTTTCAATACTAAATAAATTGAAAATTTGAATGGTGATTTTTTAAAAACTGTAAAATGAAAACTTTTAGGCAATTCACTAAAACAACCCTCAATAAAATTTGAAATAATGTAATATAAATGGAATATATTTATTTCACTTATTATTCAATACATAATTTTTTTTTACAATACATAAATTATATTCAACTCATGAATAAAAATTAAAATTAATAAAATTAATTCGTGCATCGTAGGGACGCAAGCTACTTTATCTTTATACAAAAGAAATATAGCAATCAAACAAATCATGACCAAGGGTTTGTTCAAATGGATGGTGAGATTGGCATTGATGAGATTGAAAATAGCCTTGGTAGTGTGATTGAATTTTTTAGCGATGAGATTAAAGTTTGTAATGAATGTGTTTGAGTGTAACCATGGCAGTCGCAATGGTGAAATGTAGTAGAAAGTGTTATAATCTTTAAAGATATTAGATTAAAAATTATATAAAATGAAATTTATAGTATGTATTTGATATTTATGAAATTGATAATTAATTTTAAAATAAAATAATATTTTTGTTAATAAATTAAAAATAACTAAAATTATTTTACATAAATATACTTTTATTATTAAATATTAAAAAATAGATATTTTATGTTTATTTTAATGTTATTTAACATTTAAAATTTTATTTAATAAACGGTGAAACATTATTTTATATTAAAGCAATATATTTAAAATTTTAAATCATAAAAATTTTATTAATTACATGTTATAAATAGAAAGTAATAATTTAAAGAAAAATTTACACATATATGAACTTATTTATGTTTGCATGTTAAAAACCAAATTAAAAATAACAAAAAAATAAGATGAAGAAAAGAAATAAAAGGTTTTAATGAGATTCATAGGTAGAGGTGTCCGTGGATTGGGCTGGGTCGAACTTAGGCCATATATTAATAGATTATATGTAAGCTCGAGCCTAACCTGACCTGATTATTCATGTTTAAATTTTAACCTGGACTCGTTTATATATTTTATTGTTCAAGCTCGGGCTTGGCTCGGCCCAACCCCTTTTTTGCATTTTGATTATTTTGTTTCTTTATTTTTATTCTTTTATTCCATTTAAAATTTAATTTGATTTGTCAAACTTTATATTTTAATTTCCATATTACATATATATTATAGGGTAAATTCCACTGAGATTCTCAATGTTTTACCATAATTCAACTATAATATATTAGTTTGAGAAATAGACATTTGGGTCCAAAATTATAAATTTAACACTACAAAAAATTGTTCTAAAGTTACTACTAAAAAATCTATTAACTTAAACATTTGTTGCTCATGAAATATCCATAATACTTTTTTTTGGTATTAAAAAATAGTAATAAAATTCATTGTTGATAGTTGGGAATGTGATATTATTAATTCAAATTTAGTAATTGAATGATATATATTAAAATCACTCGTGATTTTGGACTAAAGTGTCCATTTTCAAAACTAATGGATTAGATCTAAATTATGGTAAAACCTTGAAAAGTTTAATAAAATTTACCCTATATAGTATTTATTAATCAATAACGTTTTAAATACATGTACTTACATTATATTCAATAAAATATATTAAAATTTTTTAATATTAATAATGTTTGGGCTGAGTTTGACCTAAGTTTCCATGGGTAAAGCCCGAGCTCGACTTAAAAATTCATCGGGTCTATTTTTTTTATCTAAACCTACTAAAAATTTGAGCTAAATTTTGGATTTTACCGGGCTATTCAGCCCATGGACATGTCTACTTGTAGGATCCAATAAAGCTTAGTTTTGAATCCATTGCACTTCCATGGGGTGGATCCCAACACTAAAGACAGAAAAATCACTAAAGACAAAAAAGGTAAATGTAAATTTATTCTTTTACCCTTTCTTTTAAATATTTTATTAAAATTATATTTATTTGATGGACATTTTATTTTTTCAATTTCATTGGAATCAATTTCATTGTGTATTCAAATTAGCCCAAAATCAAAAGAGTTTTAGTTCAATGAAATTACTTTTAGGCTTAATACCCAAATATGCTCTTCACGTTTACTACAAAATGGAATTATACCTTCAATGTTTAATTACATAAAAATCAGTCCTAAACGTTTCAAAATAATAGAATTAAGGACATTTCCGTTAACTTCCTCT
Source organism: Heritiera littoralis (assembly GCA_031772115.1). Taxonomy (NCBI): domain Eukaryota; kingdom Viridiplantae; phylum Streptophyta; class Magnoliopsida; order Malvales; family Malvaceae; genus Heritiera; species Heritiera littoralis. The sequence goes on from JAPDPK010000204.1 coordinate 744,256, forward strand.
AACGCTGTTAAGTTTTATTACTATGCAAGGGTAACCGAAATTAAAGAATTTAATGAAAATGTACTTAATTTTGTTATTTTGAAACATTTAGAACTGATTTTTATGTAATTAAATGTTAAATGCTTAATGTCATTTTGTGACAATAGTGAATGGCATATTTAAGTACTAAGTTTTACTTTTATTATGCCACATCCTAGTGATCCAAACGAATCACCGTGACACAATCAGGCAAAAAAGTACACTAGATGCCCCATATCATTAGGAGTGTAAAACGGGTCGAAGCCAGCGGGCTGGCCCCGTTTAGGCTCTTTTTTTTTTCATTTTTTTATATAATTTGTTTTTTAATTATATTTTTGATATATTTTTATTTCTTACAAAATAATATATGACATGATTTTATTGCATTTTAGCAAAAAAATGAATTCATGTAATTTTACTCTGAATTCAAACCATGACATTACATGTATGATAGTGAAAAAAAAGAAGTTGGAAGAGTTTAATGTTTAATAGAAATTTATGTTCTTTCAAGATTATAATTATTTATTTTAAAATATTGTAGGTGAATTGTAATTGTATTTAAATTGTATTTATATATGAATTTTAATAATTTTTTAAAATTTATTTTTATTTAAAAGTACTTAACCCACAGACCGGTCCGATATGCATTAAAAACGGATCGAGTATATAAAAATTGATCCGTTTAAAAACGAGCTTAAACGAGTTTTGATTCGTATCCGCACGACCGGGCTCACCCGTGTTATACCCCTACGTATCATGCATGACTTCATTCAAATTCAAACAGGTCTAAACCAAGCAGACCCCGAATTCCCAACCACGAAAAAGCCGCAAAGCACATACAAAACAAAGCCTACAAACCCTTTCTGCCCGCACCTCCGGCCTTCCGGTCCTCCGCTTGCCAAACCCTAAACTGACAAATCTAAATCAAAATGAGAAAGAAAAAACCCTAACAAAAATTAAAAAAAAATAAAGAGTGGACGTGTGTTTAGCCAATCAACAAAGTTTACAAGGCACCCACAACGACTCAAGGCATACAGCCACGACACTGTTTCTGCTCTGCTCTCCAACATTTTTCGCCGACCCTCTTATAAATTAAGCCTTGGTTTTTTTTTTTCCTCTTTTCTATTTGCCCCTCAAATATTTATTTCCTCATAAACCCTTTTATTTATTTATTTATTTTTCCAGTATCTCCGGCTCTTCCTCCTCTATGCACACCGCTTAAAAAAAAAGAGAAAATAAAAATTTAAGAATTTACTATTCTCTTCTCTCTTTTGCTGCTTCCCGTTTTTCTCTTGTCTCTCTGTCATTCTCTCTCGAAACTCAACAGAGCTGCCATAGACCTGTTTTAACCAAAAAAAAAAGAAAGGAAAAACTCTATTGACTCTTTTCAGGTCGGTTTTCGCCATTCGATCTATACGATGTCGTCAGAATAATTTGATTTTTTCGTTTATTTATTGGGTCTATTTTTTTAGGGTTTTGTTTTGATCGGGGTTTTGGGGGTTTTCAATCTGGCGATCTTTATTATTTATTTAGGAGGTTTAATTGGGCTTGCAGTTCATGCAATTGGGTCTTAATTAGATGGTTCTTTTTTTGTTTGATTGGTTGGTTCATAAGATTCTGTTTGGTTCATTTTTGAGCTAGACTAATGATTTTATCTAGATTTTTAATTAGGGTTTTATTGATTTTTGTATTTTAATTTGAGTGACTGTAGTCGTTGGATTTTGTTATTAAATTAATTGTTGTTCTTTTTCTTAACTTTTATCTGGTTTTATGTTTTTTTTTTAATTTTGAAAAATTTTGGTATCAATAGCGTTTGAACGTAAATATCGTGTTTGTATCAGTTGATTTTGGGTAATTTTGGTAACTTTGCTCGTGAAAGTTTGATTATTTGGGTTTTGGATGCTGCGATGAAAACATTGGGTAGAGGGCGTATGCCTCAATGGCAATGATGTCTCTAATGATTTTACATTTGTAAATGAGGTTTAAGAGTTTATAATTTTGAGTGGTTTCTTATTTGGATTTTCTATTGTGTAGCAAGTAGAGCTGAAGGAGTGTGGGGAGGACTTTTGAAGGGAAATGGCTGGGGTTGCGAGTGAGGAGTTTGGGGTAGCAAGGTCTGTTGAGGGGATTTCAAGTGGCCAGCGTTGTCAATCAGGGGAAGCATTGGCAGAATGGCGGTCATCTGAGCAGGTGGAAAATGGAATACCTTCAACTTCACCCCCTTATTGGGACTCTGATGGCGATGATGATGGCGGTATGCTTTTGGATCCCTTCCATGTTGGGTCGAAAGCTCTTTATTCTTTTTAACATGTGTTTGTATGTCTGTTTATAACCCTTATAATTTATAAAGTCTATTGAAGCTGTAGGTATTAAAATCTTTATAATTTCCAAAAACAATGAGTGATTAAAAAACATGGAATGGCCTGATAAAAAGATTAGCTTGCGTTCAGTTTCGTGTAGTTTATTGTGATTTTGCCATTTATATTTTGGAATGCAATTGAGGGCTTTGATAATGTTTGGAAATTACTTATAATGATAATTACAATTGTTGGATTAGGTTGTGGATGTATAAATGAAGCCACAATTGTCTTGTAATTATTTTAGCATGGATGGTTTTGAATTGTTTATTGTTGTTTTCCTATGAAGTTATGTTTTTCACGCTTCAGCTCATTGATTGATGGTTGATTATGGAAGGTTAATTTCTAAAGTTTTGTTCTCATGACACATTCATTAAAAGATTGATTAAGAAAATATCTTTAGTGATTTCAAAAGAGAAATCTCTAGCCTTCCTGTTTCTTTTATCTCCTGTACCCTTACATATGCAAGTTGACTAGATGGACAAAAGGAGTGATTTCTTTGGAGAAATTTCGCATCTGAACAAGCAGAATTTGAATACTCATGATATCTTGTCAAGCAATTGGTTTTTAGGCTGATAAATTATTTATTTCAGATTTCATCATTTTTTGAATGTCATCTGCAGTGCCAGAAGGAGTTATGTACTTTAGATTTTTCTTTTGATGTCATCTGGAGTTCTACAAGGTGTTATTGACTGCAAACTGTTTCTTCCTGATGCATAATACCATTGGAGAAACATTTAACATGAGAGGTGAATAGGCTAGCTTTCTAATAGGTGATCCTTGTTCTGAACTATTTGACTGTACTAAAGGCACAGATTAAGTGGGCTAGGGAATATTTCAAGATGTTTTCTCAGCCGGTACTTTTCTATATTCACATTTTAAGTATGAACTGTTTGGAATATGCTTCTGTTAATCTTCCTCCTTTTTTTTAAATTTATTTTTTATGATTGAAACTTCTTAAACTGAGCTTATTTCTTTATGATGAGAGGTGGTTAGCCTAGCTTGCTAGTAGATGATGCTTGCTCTGAACTATTTGAGTCTACGGAAAGTACATTAAGCTGGGCTATTGAATCTATTTTTTTAATTTTTTTTAAATTTTATATTCCCATTTTGTTTATGATGTGTTTGGAATATGTACTTGTTATTTTTCCCTTTTTATGATTGAAACTTCTAAAACCCCATTCACTTTTTTATAGGGCTGAAGCCTTCTGATTTATATGGGAAGTATACATGGAAGATTGAGAAATTTTCACAGATTAACAAAAGAGAACTTCGCAGTAATGCATTTGAAGTTGGTGGCTACAAGTGGTATGGGGCTTAAATATTATTGGCTTTTATGTTTCTACTTTGCTTTGTCAAATTCATAATTGTCATTCTGGAATTCCTATTGTTTCATATAATGTTGAAACCCCAAGTGAAGTATATTTACTTGTACACACAAAACCGATAAATCTTTTGAACTGTTCCTTTGTTGGGCAAAGGGAATATATTGCTTTTCAGCAAGGCAAATTCATTAGTTTTGATTTTAGCCATTTGCTATGGTTGGCAGGTACATTTTAATTTATCCACAAGGTTGTGATGTCTGCAATCATCTTTCTTTGTTTCTCTGTGTTGCTAATCATGACAAACTTCTTCCAGGTTTGATATTGTCAGTATATTCCACTTTGGATTTATTATCATCAATCTTGTGTTGCGTTGTTGAGCTTATATGGTTCCTCTTTCTATTCTGAGACAGGTTGGAGTCATTTTGCACAGTTTACAATAGCTGTCGTGAATAAAGATCCAAAGAAATCAAAATATTCAGGTTGGTTGGCTCAAATTTAGTTTAGTAGTGCTAATAGAGGTTATGAACTATAAGTAACTTGCTGTGATTTGCAGATACTTTACATCGATTCTGTAAGAAAGAGCATGACTGGGGATGGAAAAAGTTTATGGAGCTCTCAAAAGTTTATGATGGGTTTCTAGAATCTGACATGCTAATTATAAAAGCTCAAGTTCAAGTCATCAGGTATTCAGTAATTTATCGATAAGCGAACATCTGCCCGTGTTGCTTCATTCAATGCTTAAACAACTGTTCCTTTCTTACTGATCTTTATTACATAGCCTTTACAACTAAGATTTTCCAATTTCCTTTGGCTGCTTGTATGAGTAGTAGAATTATATATAGACTTTGTATGTTGTTCTTCATGCTTATCAACAACTTTTGCAATCCCAGTTTTCAGCAAATATAAGACTTGGGGTGAAAAGGTTGATTGATAATTGCTTCATTTTAGCCATTGTATTATATCTTTGATGATGAAGTTGGCTTATTAGTGAGGTCATTATAGTTTAAGAAGGTTCCTTCCATGGAGTTATTTCCTTATTTTGAAATTATGGCCTTGGTATGTTAAAACCAAGTTGATGTGTTGTGTTAATTTTTGTTTTAATGATTTATTTTCTCTCCATCTTGATGAGAAAATTTAATATTTAGTTTGTATTTGTAGGGAGAAAGCAGACCGACCTTTTCGTTGCCTTGATTGTCAGTATAGGAGAGAACTTGTTAGAGTATATTTGACAAATGTCGAGCAAATTTGTCGCCGTTTTTCAGATGAGAGACGAAACAAGCTAGGGAAGTTGATAGAGGACAAAGCTATGTGGTCAAGGTAAATGATTTTATACTTGGTACTTTTAATGATTTATTACTCACTCATGGCACTGAATATCTGTTTTAACTGTGCGCAGTGTCTATCTTTGAAAGATATGTTTTACCTATGAAATGATTTCTGTGGTTGCTATTATTATTGCCTGATGTTCTACTTAACTGTTCACCTTTGTCCTTATAGCATCAAATTCCTTCTTGCCTCGGCATTATGTATCAAAAGTGGCCTCAATTATTTTCAACTTAGTGGTTTTTCTATTTCTGTGTTTTTATTTCTTGTTTTGAATAGCATGTATTTGGCGATTTAATTTCTCATTGGGTCATCACCTTTATCTTTTTATTGCCTTCTTTTCTGCAACTAATTGCTTGCAATTTTTGCAGCTTCTGTGCTTTCTGGTTGGGAATTGACCAGAATGCCAGGCGCCGAATGTCCAGGGAGAAAACAGATGTGATTCTGAAAGTAGTTGTGAAGCACTTTTTTATAGAGAAGGAAGTGACATCTACTTTGGTAATGGATTCACTTTATAGTGGATGGAAGGCTTTAGAAGGCCAGAGTAAGGGCAAGAAAGCAAAGTCAAAAGTATTTGATGCTGAAGAAATGCTAGCTCCAATTGTTTGTGTGGAAAAAGATATGTTTGTGTTAGTGGATGATGTGCTACTACTTTTGGAAAGGGCTGCTTTGGAGCCATTACCTCCGAAAGATGAGAAAGGTCCTCAGAACCGAACAAAGGTAGGTTTCAGAATATTTACTATAGGTTAAAGTGAGTCAGCACATCTAATGGGTATTTGTATACTGTAATTTGTAAAGTTCCATTTTAAAATTCTTGTAGGTTGATGAAAACAAATTTGGTGGAATTTTTTTTTGTCTTTCCAATACATCTGATCTGCCTTATTTAATAATTGCATTCTGTTCCCGGGAAGCTAATGCTGGTCCCATATGCTGCTGTGGAAAAGTTAATTCAAGCACCTAGCTTGGCATATTTATTTTTTGTATTTTACAGTGACTATGAACCTAGCCTTTCCCTGTTCATGAATTGTTTTGTTTTTTGGGTGTGAAAATGGGGTTTCAGCTGTTTGTTTGCTCAAGAAGCCTTTTCATTTTATCTAGGATGGGAATTCTGGTGAGGATTTCAACAAGGATTCAATTGAGCGTGACGAAAGGCGTCTTACAGAATTGGGTCGCAGGACAGTGGAAATATTTGTTCTTGCTCATATTTTCAGGTACAATATTTGTTGACTTTTCAGTCAACAAATATTAGCTTCTTGATTTTTCCCATTACTTATTGAAATGCTGGTATGTGTCTTTATAACTAGGAGCGGTCACAGATTTTACATGCATTTATAACTATAAATGATTCAGCTGTATGCATCTAATATTTTCTTATTTCTCCTATCAAGGAATGGACCGAAGGGATTATTAAGTGTTAACTGTCAAATTAGTTGCTCCATTTGATTCATGAAGCAAACCAAAATCATGAAAGAAAGGAAAAGAAAACCATGTTGTGTTTACACTTGATATTTTGTTTTTAATGTACCTCAAACATTTTTCTGTGGGAGTTTAAAAGAAACCAATGGAGGTTAAATATTTGATAACAGTTGCTAGATAATTTAAATGGATTGCTGGATCCTTTATTTTTTGTAGACAGTTTTTTTTTTTTCCTCAAAACTGCAAAATTTAAATGAATTTTTGATAATACAAGTCAACTTGTGATAGCAAGACCTTTTTTTTTTCTTTTAACTTATATTGGGGATTTAGTGAACTTGTTCTTAGAATTTTCTTAGTGCTGACTAAAAGTGCTTATCGGATTCATCTATCATGTTTTATCTGCTCTTGTTTTAAAATTTAGGGGTCGTTTGGTATCATTGCCAAATTTGTATTTTATGTTTTCTGTTTTTGAAAATTGTGTTTTTGTTTTGTTTTGTTTTGAAATTCTGAAAATAGAAAACTTGTCTGGTGAACTAATTTTGTTGTCTAATTTTGAAAATAGAAAACATAAAACATGTTTGGCATCCTATAAGTTGTAAATATAATTTTTTTAATTTTATAATTAATTAATATTGTACATTAAAATATTTTTTATTAAAATTATATAATTTAAATATATTATTAATAATGTGTTATTTTATTCTTAATTTTGATATATTACTAAAATTATTTTATTTATAATATAAAATTTATTTTAAAATTATGATTTTAAAAATTACATGAGACTTATTTCTTAGTCTATGTATCTAAACACAATTAATGTTTACATTTAATATAATTAACTTTTAATACAAAATCAATAAAATTACATAAACACTATTAAAAGTAAAAAAGTGAACTTTATTATACAAAATACAAAAAAGAGAGCTTAAGTCATGATTCATTTTGATAAACATTCCACAATGTTGTAGCACTTTTATCACGAACTCTATGTATATAAAGTAATCTCTTTTGGACCATATGATTGTCATCTTTTTCCTCTATAATCTTTCAAATGATATCTTTCACCACGAAGACAAAGGGACTGACATATTTGTATATCCAGAGCCTACAAGATAATATTTTCCTACACAAAAAAATATATATTTTTAATTCTCCAAACAAAAGTTAGAAGGTTTAATAAAAACATTAAAATCATAAAAACAAAACTTTCAGAATTTTGAAGTTGAGACAATCTGAATGTTAAACCGACTTATTTCAATAATTCATTATATTCATAAATTTGTTGCCAGCCCATATGCACATATATAACTGAAGTTAAGAGCACCAAAGAAAAAAAAGTGACTGTCCATGCAAGTCAAAGAACAATACTAGATTTGAAAACAATTCTTAAGACAAGGAACATATGAAATTAGATACTTACAAATTGATCATTTGAGAAAATAAAAAGAATTTTTTCATCCATATTAGTGCTATTTTAAATGATGTTTAGAATCATCTAAGAACTCTAATGCTAAAGGGAAAAGACAAAACCAACACTAACCTTAACACTCATTGAGTTTTGATAATTACTTTCTCATGTTCTTCCTTCAAATCTTCTTGCTTTTGATTCAATTTTTTTTTTCCTCCATCATCAGTAAAAGTTTCTTAGTATCTAAGTGCATATTGACATCTAATATTCTTCATAGATATTGAAAAATCAAACAATTATTAATTAGTACGCCATGTGTTTGTATATGTTGATCCCTAGTTTAATTAGCTTTATATATGCACAGGCCTCATTTGTTTTCTTTTCATGATTTTAATGGTTTTTAATTTCACATGGTCTTTGTTGTGTTAAAAGCAAAGGGACAGATGACATTAATGGCATAAGAAATCTATTTAGGTTTATTTTATGGCGATTATAACAATACTAGCTATATACTATATGGACAAGTGCATAATGTTTCTGTTTTCTTATAATTTGGCATAGCTTAAGTATATGAGAAATTTATTTGTAAGGCTAGAAATTAATTCCATTAATATGAGATATTACAATATAAACAATCAGCTCACATAATGCCGAATCCATCAAAGTCGGATAGCCAATACAAGATGACAGCAACATGGACATCTCAACCTTTGAGGAATAAACACAAACAACTTAAAGGCAATGAATTTTAGGGCCCTATTTTGTACCTATCAAGAACATAAACACCTCATCTAATAATCAACCAAAAAAGACACAACCAATGTTACAAAATTCAACTAAAAACCCACCTTACCCACTTAACCCATTTCAAAAATACCAACACATATCCATCCCAACACAACAAAGTCACAACTAAACCAGAGCACCCAAATAGCTATGCTCTAGTCACCATTAAACATCATCTTCCCCTGTCATTACTTATAAACATAATGGTAAACCAATATAAGATTGTTAACCCTATTAACACCTTGTTTAGCTAATTTGTCTGCTACCTTTATTAACATCTCTTATTTCATATTAAAAAATAAAAAGAAAAAGATTTAATGAAACTCTAATCAGGCACCCATGGTATATACCAAAATATCAATGTGTATATGTGCAAAATAAAATACTATTACCCAATACTTAAAATTATCAAAAAAAAAATACTAACCTTTTTTTTGTTGGTTGGCTGAGAAAATGAACAATTGATGAAAAAAGACACATGATAGGAAGGAAAACTGAAGAAATCAAAAAATAATTGAAGAATAACTGAAGATGCAAGGAGAGAAGTGAAGAAGGAGAAACGACTGGGGGAGGAAAAGAATGATGAAAGAAAAAGAATGTTACGGGACTTGGATATAGCATGTTAACAAAGAAATGGGAGAAAATATGCTGTTGGTAGAGCTTGAAGGGGAGATCTCATTAAAGTGCACTGTTCATTCTGTGGTTTTTTTATAAACTTGTTTTCGAAATGTTTTGGAAATAGTGGGAAACACGAAAATTATGTTCCCTATAATTTCCAAAATTCTGTTGCCGATTTTAGAAATTGTAAAACAAAATCAATTTACCAAACATAATTTATGTTGTGTGTTGCAAAATTTTGAAAACAAAAACATAAAACATAAAATATAATTGATCCCAAACAGCTCTTTAGTTTAGCATGCGGTTTTCTTACAAAATCAATTTACCTTAATTTTTTTCTCATTGGGACTTGGGATTCTGCATTCTCTTATATCTGATTGATTTTCTGGTCACCATGACAACACTCTCCAGAATGGTGAATGCACTGGCACAGCAGTATCTTCTCTTTCAGTGGGAGAGGGCAATATCTTAGTAAACTTATTAGCTATATAGTTCTCTTTAGCGCATAGGGCATTGTCTTATTATCTGATGGTTTAACTGTGCATAGTTAGTGGTATATCAGTCGGTCATGATTTTGGGTTCCTTTAGATGATCTTTTTGGTCAGCTTGACGGAAAGATTGGATTCTTAATTTTCAGATAGTGTTTCAAAAATAGTATTCAGCAATCTCCATAGGATATTAGTGGGGATGATACTCGTTTATACCCGTAGATGCCCTAATTTTTTTGCTTACATACAGCAACAAAATAGAAGTTGCCTACCAGGAAGCTGTTGCTTTGAAGAGGCAAGAAGAACTCATCCGTGAAGAAGCTGCATGGCTGGCTGAAAGTGAGCAGAAGGCTAAACGAGGAGCATCTGAAAAAGAGAAAAAATCAAAGAAAAAACAGGTATAATCCTTTTTTTTATTGGCATGGTAGAATCTTAGCAGAGATCAAAATGAACACTCTTCTTGGACCACCTGACTGCAACAAAATGAAATAAAATGGGGTTTTACAGTTTTCTGGCGATTATCTGAAAGATACCCTAATTTACTTTTGGAAGCAATTTGAAGTAAAGTTTTTCTTTTTCTACTTTCATTTTGAAAAGAAATAATGGATATGGAGAATAAATTTGTAAAGTTGTTTCTTCCCCTTCTGAAGGCAATGCATTTCCCTGCTTATGTAATGCAGGCTAAGCAAAAACGGAATAATAGGAGAAGCAAAGACAAAGGGAGGGAGGAGAAGACTATTGTATCAGCACAGGAGAAACACCAAGAAGACAGCCCAGATGATGAAAAGGATGCCTCTATAATGGTGGGGCTGCAGCCAATGCCCGAAAAATCTGATGTTCTGGGTGATGTTTCTGATGTTTCTGACTCAGTTGATGGTGCCACTGAAGTTCTTCAGCATGACTTGGAAGACAGAGATGCTAGTCCTGTTAATTGGGATACAGATACATCAGAAATTCATCCTCCCACAGAAGCCAGTAGCAGTAGAATAAGTGGACTATCATGCATACAAAATGGAGTAGGTGATAAAAGGAGCCCATCTATAATGGACGATAGTTCATCAACATGTTCGACAGATTCAGTACCATCAGTGGTAATGAATGGCCTCTATAAAGGGAACTCATTTTCAAACAGCCAAAATCAGAAATCACCTAGCAGGTAAAAGTGTTGCTTAGGTTTCTTTCCATGCTTCTGGATGAAAAGACATGATCTTTATCTGATCTGGCTCTTCAATTTTGTAGAGGAAAGAACCAGCAAAGTAAAACGTCAAGTGATGGCAGTTGTTGGACTACAGAAACTGATAATCAGCCTTCTTGTCCTGCATTAGATGCAGGGGACCGTAATGATGTTTCTGAAAGCAGCAAGGCTGGTGAATCTGAGTCCGAGGCTGCTGTTTCCTCCTTGCTGGATCAGCCAAAGTGGGTTGAGCAAGATTCTGTTAAGAAGGTGGTGTATTTAAATATTTATATTCAACACATTAAGCTCCACTTTTTTGTTACTTTACAATTGTACGGCTTTTGCAGCTTGACGGCTATATGGTTGACGTTTATCTTTTCAATGTAATAGGAAGAAGTAGTTTTGCTACAAAAGAAACCAAACACCCAAGATTCGGTGGATTTAGAAAGACCTAAAGAGAAGACAGCTGCTATACCATCCTCTCCAAGAAGCCCTCACAGAAACCTGCCAGCTACTCCTCAGTTTAGGTCAGAGTACAGGAGTGCTGGCAGTATAGATCCTATGCCAGTTAGGAAGGCATCATCAAATGGCCTGCAACAGAGTGATCAACCTGCATCTTTGAGTACATTTCAAGTGTCTGGTACATCAAAATCTGAGACTCAGAAGGCTGCAGCTCCAAAACCAGCTGAAAAACCTATGATCCCTCAAATGCCTATAACGTCAAGGCCCTCTAGTGCTCCTCTAGTTCCTGGTCCTCGGCCAACTGCTCCTGTTGTTTCTATGGTTCAAAAAACTCCATTTCTTGCTCGTTCAGTTAGTACAGCTGGCCGTTTAGCTCCTGATCCATCCCTAGCTACTAGTTATGTTGCTCAATCTTACAGAAATGCCATAATGGGTAACCACGTTGCTTCTAGTTCATCTGGTTTTACGCATCCTAGCTCTCCTAGTTCAGGAGTTAACCCATCACCAGCATACTCTCAACCACCCGCCTTGGTATCTGCACCAGTGTACATACCCCAGATCTCAGAGATTATGGAGCCAAATTCTGTCCAATCAGGCTTTTCATTTGGCATGGTAACTAGGGATTCCTTGCCGAATGCACCCCAGTGGATGGAGAGTTCTCAAAGGGACGGCAGTAGAAGTATGCATTCTGATCCTTCATCATTGCTTAGTGAGATACAAAATCTTGACTTGTACAAATCTGTGCATAATGGATCCCGGGAACACTTCTCTATTGATCTTTCTGCCTGTACAACTGGACGTCAGACCCAAGGTGTGTTGGCTGACGAGTTTCCACATCTTGATATCATCAATGACTTGCTTGATGAGGAACAAAATGTTGGGAGGGCAGCAAGGGAAGGAACATCCTTCCATTCTCTTGCCAATGGGCCACATTTATTAAATCGGCATTCTTCTTTTCCATCCAATTTGGGCATGTCGGGTGAGACGGCATCCTCAAGTGGTTCATGCAGATTTGAGCGAGCACGGAGTTACCATGATGATAGATTCAGACGAGGTTACAGTAGTTCCTCAGGCAACCATTTCGATACATTGAGGGAATTTATTCCGCAAGCTAGCCCCCTCTCTTATGCCAATGGACAAATTGATGGATTGGTCCCAACCCTGTGGCCAATGGCTTCTTCTGATCTGTCTTTACTAGGCATGAGGAATGCTGATGTTGACAGTTACCCATACTACAGTCCAGAGTATTCAAATCTGGCATGTGGCGTCAATGGCTACAGTGTTCCGACCTTCCAATGGACACTGAAAAGGTCAAACGAATGATGGAGTTTACCCACAAATTCGATTGTTACTTATCCGACGTAATAATGTAATTGAGGGAATTTGTTGGGTCATTAGATTTGGAGTGAGTTTGTAATCTTTTCATAAAAGAAAACATTTTGTGAAGAGTGTTACTGCCTTCTTTGCATCAAGCAGTTTTAGTTTTATTAGAAATGAGGCTTTGGTATGTTTCTTTTCTGGTTTTCGGCTTCTGCTTCACATTCCTGCCTAGCATCCTTGTTAAAACCATTTGTTAAAACCATTTGACAGTAATTTCTGGTGTACTGTTTTGTCCATAAACGACTACTCGGAGCCATTTGAAGGAGATAAGTACCCTCAAAGAGGATATAATTGGTATTACCGCTATTTAGGTTGTAGGTCAAGTTTCAAGGATGGAGTCGCATTTGCATAGATATCTTTGGATTTCGTCGGCCAACAATGTGATTCATATTAAAATATACAGAATCAGCTACCCTGGATTTTATTGCTGACAATATGATTCGTGTCTACCGTGGGTGCATACTATTAGATCTTATATAAGAGGGTCTTTACATGACAGCTGTCAAAAAAAAGTGAACTTGGTTTCATTGTTGAGGGTATTAGAAGTAAGATAATTATTTCATACACTGTCAGTGAAATATTTTTATTTCACAAGCGGTGTTAAGATCGTGACACGTGTTTTATTTTATTTATTTATTTATTTATTTATTTTTTAAAAATATTTTTATAAGACATGTGTCATGATCCTAACACTGCTTGTAGAATAAAAATATTTCACTAATAATGTATGAAATAATTATCCTTAAAAGTAACTATTGAAACATGTCTGAGAATAAAATTTATGATGTTGTGCCCTTGAAGATATGAGAAGGATTGCCTTGAAACTAATAAAGATTAGAAGAAAGACAACATGAGAGCTTAATACTCACGTTTAGGAGAAGAATTCTTAAATTATGTAGTTTTATGAGAGATGAATAAAAGAACAAAAAAGGGGTTGGGTCAACCCATATGTAAATGAAGTGAATGAGCCAAGAGGATGGATGAGGTAAGCAGGCAAAAAGAAGGTGGGTGACAAAATCAGGAGAATGGGTGAGGTAAGCATGAAATTTTTATTTTCAACAATTTAGATATAGCATTTTTATACGTAGATGAATAAGTTAAGTCATATGTAAATGGAAGTGAGCAAGGATAATGGGTGAGGCAAACTTTAAACCGTTGTTATCAACAATTTACATAAATAATTTTTGATACGTGGATGAATAAGTGAAGTCATATGTAAATAGAATAAGGAAGGTGGATAAGTAGGTGAGGAGAAAGTGGGTGAGTGAACAAGGAGAATAGGCGAGGCAAGAAGTAGACAAGGAGAATATGAATGAGTAAGGAGAATAAGTGAGGCAAGCTTAAAACTTTTGTTTTCAACAATTTACATAAATCATTTTTCATACGTGGATGAATAAATAAAATTATTGTAAATGGAACTAGGAAGGTATGTGAGCAAGCGAGGAGAAGGTGGGTGAAGAGGTAAGAAGAACGGACAAGGCAATAAATGAGGCATACATGATATATCATTTTTTCGTGTTAACATTGAGAGAAATTCTAGAAGAGAGAAAACATTATTGAGAAAGATAGAAAAAAAATGAAAATTGCTTCAACAACAATACGGTTAAAAAGTACTTAAGTTCCGAGCCAATACAAATACCAACAGAAAAATAGAAAAGAAGAAACAACCAAGCACCTTTGTGAAATCTTTTTTTTTTTGAGAAAAAGTGAAAAAAAGCTTAATAGTTAAATTTCTTGGCTACTTTTAAAAAGACAAAGTCAAATATAAATGTTCAACATCCAATGTTAAAACTCATAATGCAAATGAAATCAATAAGGTGAGCAAGTAGGCAAGGAGAAAGTGGGTGAATTAGCAAGGAGAATGAGTTAGACAAAGAAAAGTGGGTGACTGAACAAGAAGATAGGCAAGACAAACTTTAAACTTTTATTCTCGACAATTTACATGCATAATATTTGAGAGGTAGATGAATAAGTTGATTCATATGTAAATGGAACTAAAAAGGTGGGCAAGTAGGCCCGGAGAAGGTAGGCGAGTGAGTAGGGAGATTGACGAGGTAAGCTTTAAATTGTTATTTTCAACAATTTACATACATTATTCTTAATATGTGGATGAATAAGTGAAGTCACACGTAAATAAAACAAAAGGGTGAGCGAGTAGGAAGGAGAAGGTGGGCGAGTAAGAAGGAAAAGGTGAGTGAGTGAGCAAGAAGAATGGGTTAACAAGAAGTAGGCAAGTCTAAGGTTGATTCTCCAACTACAATGAAGAAAACAAATTTAAACAAAACTACGCACACCTGTCACATAGCACAAGCTACACCTTAGCACATCATAGAAAATTCATCGCATGCTTTTTATGAGTTGATGCGTGACGCTTTTTTACTTCATAAGGTATGTTTGGGGTTAAAGAAAGAAGCTTTTAATTTCTTTTCGACAGAGGAAAAACAAAAAATAAGAAAAAGGAAAGAAAGAGAAAGTCAAATGGAAAAGAAAAAAAAAGAAGAAATAAGAAAGAGATAGGGTAGTTAACACATGGCATTTTTTACCCCCTTTCGTGCAATAAGTTTGAGATTAAAAAAGAAGCTCTTGGTTTCTTCTTGTTAGAGGAGAAAAAACAACAAATAAGAAAAAGGAAAGAAAAAGAGAAAAAGGAGAAAGGAGAGAAATGAAAGAGAAAAAGAAAAAGAAAGGGAAAGGAAATGGGAATCAGAGTGGAAAGAAAGTTAGGGTGAGATCTAGTGCTACTCATGGGGAGAAGAAGATGCAATGGAGAGAGAGGGAGATACAGAGGGGAGATCGAGTGGTTTTGCACGACGTTGATCTGCATGGGTTCTTATACCATCGACAAACTGATGGAGAAGGTACAAAGTAGAGTTCAATTTTTGTTCTCAGCAACTTCTAGGTATACTTTATTCTTTTGCTTTTTTGTTTATTTTTCCTCTAATCTTTTGGTGCTTCTCATTAGGAGGAGATCTAATGGTGAAAGATGTTAGAATATTTTCAAAATAAGTAGATGAATTATTGATTAAATATAAAGTTTAATCAATAGAATTAAGAAACTAATGCCTTGGTAAGGTTTCGGGTTAAGAAAATCGAAGTAAACTCGATTAATTGAAGCTTGGAAGGGCAGTCAACTGCCCATGTGTAGAAAAGATTCTATAAAAAATTTACACTAAGGCAGTTGGATGCCTTGGGAAGGCAGTCGAATGCCTTGGGGGGCAATCAACTACCCATAATACAATCAAGCTTCTGTATAAAATTAATGTTAGAGCAGTTGACTACTCTACTTGGAATTGTTCACTATTTTAAAAATACACCAGGGTATTCGACTGCCAATTTTTAGGCATCCGATTGCCCAGTATAAAAAGTGTATACAATGGCTAGTTTCTTGCTCGAAGAGTTACAAACTCATTCAAAAGATGTTATTCAACTTCTGAATGGTTAAGCAACATTACAATTTGTCTCCAAAAGTTGTGATCGTATTAAACAATTGTGTTTGATGAATCAAACAACACAATTGAAAAATCATATCACTTCATTAAAGGTCACATCACTTGGAATTAATCTCTATAAATAGAGATGTCAAGTTCATACTTGGGATATATATAAAAAATATACCAAAACAATTATGATATTCTTTCTTCCCTCTCACTCTCAAACTAAAGATAAATCTCTTAGGCATTATTTGCTACAGAAGATAGTGACTAAGACAAGATACTTTTGTACTTGTCAAGGGTATTTAGTGGTTTAATTTCACTAGTGCAGAGTGATTTTAAACAAAGGCTTTTTTGTATCATAGGGATATTTGATAAACCTCTGTTACATATCGTAATTGGTGGGGGCGAAATAATCCTAAAGAAAGTGGCATTATAGCAGCACGCCTAGAAGCCATTTTTGCGTTTGTTCATGATTACCAAAGAGATCAAAGTTCAAGGTGATTCAAGGCACTTAAGAACACTCAAGGTCATCTTCATATCCACCAAGGAGGTTCAACATCAAAGCAATATCATTTGTACAACAATCTTAGGATTATTTATGGCTGCAATGAAGATGGATTCCTTGAGAGAGATGGCTACAAATTTTCAGAAATTGGAAAGATTTGATGGAGGGAATTTTCTAAGGTGGCAACAAAAGATACGAATTCTCCTTACTACACTCAACATTGCATATGTCCTCACTACTCCAAAGCCAAAAGAGAAAGAAAATGAATCAAGTGAGGAAGTTCATCAAAGACAGAAATGGGAAAATGATGACTACACTTGTAGGGGTTGCATTTTGAATGGTATGTCTGATTCCCTATTTGATACAATATCACAATTAGTACAGCAAAAGAATTGTGGGATAAGTTAGATGCAAGATACATGGCAGAAGATGCAACTAGTAAAAAGTTTCTAGTGACAAGTTAGAATTCTTTCAAAATGAATGAATCCAAATCTGTCATGAAACAATTTGCTGAGATTGAAATCATCCTAAACAAGTTCAAGCAATATAATATGTCTATGGATGAATCAATCATTGTATCTTCTATCATTGATAAACTCCCATCAACATGGAAAGATATTAAGAGGACCTTGAAACATAAAAAGGAAGATATATCTCTTGGATACCTTGCAAGCTATCTTTGGATAGAGGAACAATATCGCAAGGAGAATGAAAAAGAAAAGGAGACTAACATCTCTAAGGTCCATGTGGTGGAGGATGTTCAACCCAACAAGAAATCCACAAAGAAAAATGAGCATTCCATCAAAGGTCAAAAATTCAAAAAGAAGAAAGGTGTGTGTTTCCATTGTGGAAAACAAGTGCACTTTAAGAAGGACTGCTACATCTTCAAAAAGAAGAAAGGTGCATCCATGGCAACCAAGGACAACTTTGTTGCTGTAATTTCTGAGATCAATGTCCATGAAGACAAGGAAGCATGGTGGATTGATTCCAGCACTACAAAGCATATGTGCACAAACAAAGCTCTATTTAAAACTTTGTAAGAGGAAGAGGAAGAGGAAGGTAATGTGCTCTACATGGGGAATTCTTCAACAACTGAAATCAAAGGCAAAGGGACAATAGATTTAAATTTTACTTCTGGAAAGATATTAACTTTAACTAATGTTTATTATGTTCTAGAAGTTAAGAAAAATCTTGTGTCTGTAAGTTTGCTCAACGAATTTGGTTTCAAGTTAGTGTTTGAAGGGGATAAATTTATATTATCCAAGGGTGGAATTTTTGTTGGGAAGGGTTATGCCAATGAAGGCATGTTTAAACTTAATGTATCTTCCATCAATAATAAGATGAATAGTTCTATTTACATGGTTGACTCTTTTGATTTATGGCATAGTCGATTAGGTCATGTACATTATGCTAGAATGATTAACATGTCTAAATCAAATTTAATTCCTTTCATAAAAACAAGTAATAGAACATGTAGAATTTGCATGCTTACAAAGAAAACAAGGAAATCATTTGGTAAGGTGGAAAGAAGTTCTAAATTGCTTGATTTAGTACATAGTGATGTAGGTGATTTGCATGGAATCCCATCTATAGGAGGAAAGAAATACTATGTTACTTTTATTGATGATTTCTCTAGGTTTTGCTATGTTTATTTGATGCATTCTAGGGACGAAGCATTAGAAAAGTTCAAAACTTATAAGAATGAAGTAGAATTGCATTGTGATACTAGAATTAAAACCTTGAGAACTGATAGGGGAGGATAATAGTTTGATCCATCATATTTTGAATATGTTGGAATTGTACATGAACTAACCCCACCATACAGTCCTCAATCAAATGGTGTGGCTGAAAGGAAATATAGATCACTAACTGAAATGGTGAATGCCATGATGTCCTATTCCGAATTAGGACAAGGTTTTTAGGGTGAGGCAATGTTGACTGCATGTCACATTCAAAATAGAGTTCCAAGCAAAAGGAACTGAGTAACCCCATATGAATTATGGAAGAAAAGGAAACCCAACTTAAGTTATCTTAAGATATGAGGTTGTAGAGCAATAGTAAAAGTTCCTGAACCTAAAAGAAAGAAATTAGGTGAAAGGGGAGTTAAGTGCATCTTTATTGGTTATGCACAAAATAGTAAGGCTTATAGGTTTTTGGTCATTGAACCAAATGATTCGATTTCGATTAATACAGTTATTGAATCGAAAGATGCCTTATTTGATGAAGGAAGATAAAATAGTTCCTCATGCTAAAGACATTGCTCAAAATAGTTTAACAGAACTTGAGAATGATTCTTCCAAATTTCAAAAAGAAGAAAACCTTGTTCCTAGAGTAAGTAAAAGAGCGAGAAAAGCTAAAATTTATGGATCGAATTTTCACATGTTTCTTGTTGAAGGAACAAGAGAAAATATAAATAATCATATTGAATATTACTTCAATATAGAATTCGATCCTAGCACATTTGAAAAGGCTATGAAATCTCAAGATGTAGCTTTTTGAAAGGAAATTATAAATGATGAGATGGATTCAATTATGGGGAACAATACTTAGATCTTAATAAATTTACCTCCAAGTTGCAAACAAATAGGTTGCAAGTGGATTTTCAAAAAGAAAATGAAAGTGAATGGTACTATAGACAAATTTAAGGCTAGATTTGTTGCTAAAGGATTTACACAAAAGCATGGAATCTATTATCTTGATACATATGCACCGGTAGCAAGAATTGCTACAATCAGAATGCTTATTGCATTGACCTCTATATACAAATTCGAAATTCACCAAATGGATGTAAAAAATGCATTCTTAAATGGTGAATTGGATGAGGAGGTGTATATGGAACAACCTGAAGGGTTTGTGATTCCAGGACAAGAAAAGAAAGTGTGTAAACTTATTAAGTCTTTGGATGTTTAAGCAAGCCCTAAGCAATGGCATCAAAAATTTGATGAGGTTGTTCTAGCAAATGGATTTATTATTAATGAATCCGATAAATGTGTTTATAGTAAGTTTGAAAATGGTAAAGGTGTCATCATTTGTTTATATATCGATGACATGTTGATTTTTGGTACGGACTTAGAACAAATGGAAAGTACCAAGAATTTTTTGTCAAATAACTTTACTATGAAGGATATGGGTGTTGCAAATGTGATTTTGGGTATAAGGATTCATAGAATAGATAATAAATTGATCTTATCCCAATCACATTATGTTGAGAAGATTCTTAAAAGATTTAATCATTTTTATTGTGCAACGGTTGCAACACCTTATGATCCTAATTTGAAATTAACTTCAAATAAGGAAATGCTAATTGCACAACTTGAAGATGCAAGAGTTATAGGTTGTTTGATGTATGCTATGACATGCACAAGACCTGATATAGCTTTTGCAGTTGGCAAGCTTAGTAGATATACTAGCAACCCAAGTAACTTGCATTGGAATGCCGTTTCTAGAGTATTAAAATACTTGAAGAAAACCATTAACTATGGCATTTTTTATAGTGGTGGACCTTCAGTCTTAGAAGGATACACAGATGAAAGTTGGATCACCAACATGGATGATTATTCATCCACAAGTGGATGGATATTCATGTTTGGTGGGGGTGCAATTTCTTGGTGATCCAAGAAACAAACATGCATAACGGATTCTACCACGGCTTCAAAATTTGCGGCATTAGCTTCGGCAAGTAAGGAAGCTGAATGGTTGAGAAATCTACTTTATGAGATTCCTTTATGGCCAAAGCTAATGTCACCTATTTCAATTCGATGTGTTAGTGAAGCAACATTATCAAAGGCTTATAGCCAAGTTTACAATGGAAAGTCTAGACATATTTGTCTAAGACATAGTTATGTTAGACAACTTATTCTAGAAGGGGTTATCACCATAAACTTTGTCAAGTCAAGTGAAAACTTGGCGGGTCCATTGACAAAAGGACTTACAAGAGAAGTTGCATCTAAGACTTCGAAAGAGATGGGACTCAAGCCCATTAACTTAGTAACACATGATGGAACCTTAACTCAACACTTAATTGGACAGTAAGTCTTGAGTTTTAATGAGTCCAAGTACATCATATGAATGTGGCTGCAAGCACTTATTTTAAATAATCATCCCCAAGTGATAAAGTGCTTGAAACCGTATGATAAACGGGGAGGTTGAGTTTTTACTTTTAATGGACCCATAACATGTAAATATAGTGTTGGCATGGTTATACGGTTGCGTTCTTGATGGAGTTCACCTATATGAGTGGAAATGGTGTTGCTTCTCGAAGCTAAGGGCTTGGCTCTCAAGCACTCACGAATAGATACAAGACATATAGCCACTAAACTTGTCGAGCTTTTGCTAAATGACTCTTGACGAGTTTTGAAGACTTATGTGTGAATTAGTATATGACTAATCGTATAGAACCACTAGTTCAAAGAACTAGTTCTACCATGCCGTTCTGATTAACTCAACAACACTTTTTCACTAAGTTGGAGCTTTTAAATTAGGATTGATACCTTCATTTATGCATAAGGATTCCTTAAGTATTAGATTTACTTTATTTTGAAAATGGTGGGGGATTGTTAGAATATTTTCAAAATAAGTGGATGAATTATTGATTAAATATAAAGTTTAATAAATGGAATTAAGAAACTTTTCAGGTTAAGAAAATCGAAGTAAACTTAATTAATTGAAGCTTGGAAGGGCAGTCAATTGCCTATATAGGGCAGTCAACTGCCCATGTGCAGAAAAGATTCTGTAAAAAAATTACACTAAGGCAGTTGGATGCCTTGGGAAGGCAGTCGAATGCCTTTGGTGGCAGTCAACTGCCTTTATAGGGCAGTCAACTGCCCATATAAGGTAGCCAACTGCCCATATAAGGTAGCCAACTGCCCATAATACAGTCAAGCTTCTGTATAAAATTAATGTTAGAGTAGTCGACTGCCTTACCTAGAATTGTTCACTATTTTAAAAATACACTAGGGCATTCGACTACCGTTTTCAGGTATCCAACTGTCGAGTATAAAAAGTGTATACAACGGCTAGTTTCTTGCTTGAAGAGTTACAAACTCATCCAAAAGATGTTATTCAACTTCTAAATGGTTAAGCACTATTATCATTTGTCTCCAAAAGTTGTGATCTTATTAGACAATTGTGTTTGATGAATCAAACAACACAATTGGAAAACATATCACTTGATTAAAGGTCACATCACTTGGAATTAATCTCTAAATTAATCTCTATAAATAGAGATGTTAAGTTCATACTTGGGATATATATAAAAAATATACCAAAATAATTTTGATATTTTTTCTTCCCTCTCACTCTCAAAGTAAAGATAAATCTCTTAGGCATTATTTGCTGCAAAAGATAGTGACTAAGACAAGATACTTTTGTATTTGTTAAGGGTATTTAGTGGTTTAATTTCACTAGTGCAAAGTGATTTTAAACAAGGGCTTCTTTGCATCCTAGGGATCTTCGATAAACCCCTGTCGCATACCGTACTTGGCAGGGGTGAAATAATCCTAAGGAAAGTGACATTATAGCAGCACGCCTAGAAGCCATTTTTGCATTTGTTTGTGATTACCAAGGAGATCAAAGTTCAAGGTGATTCAAGGCACTCAAGAACACTCAAGGTCATCTTCATATCCACCAAGGAGGTTCAACACCAAAGCAATATCATTGGTACAACAAAAGAAGGATATGCAGAGGGGAGTTCGAGTGGTTTTTGTATGCTGATTGGCATGGGTTCTTATACTTTCAATAAACCAACAGGAGAGGGACAAAGTAGATTTTAGTCTTTGTTCTCAACAACTTCTAGGTTTGCCTTTTTTTCATTTTTTGTTTGTTTTTCTCTAATATTAAAGAAAACTTTGATGGTTTTTTCCTTATTTCTTAAATTTAATTTAATTGTTACCATTTTGTGTATTTAGTTGTAGGAATAACAATTTTGTTTAAATTCAACTTAAATATAATATATATATATATATATATTATATTTCAGAATACATAAAAACCCCATATATAAGTCATGGAAACACTTACATGGACGTTTTCCTTTCATGACACATAGAATCAGGATATATGTAGGATTTATTGAAATTGAATCAAATCAGTTTTTTTTTTTTAACTACCCATTATCCATATTTGAAAGAATAGGAAGTAGTGCAGTGGTTGAAAAGCTTTTTTATCCAAATTTAAAATTACAATTATTTCTAAATTCCAATTGTATTGAAAATTATTTTCTTTTAACCAAATTACAAGCCACAATTATTCCCAATTTATTATAAATTTTTTACTCATTCATATTCTTCTTATTTTTTTTGTTGGGTCCTTCTATTTTGCTTGAAAGCTCAATTCTACTTACCTTTTCTTTTTAATTTGTTAATAAAATTTTTGAGAGCTCTCTTTCTCTACATATATCTAGTGACTTGAAATTAGAAAATTATTCTTCATATTCTCTTCCTTTATTTTTATTTTTTATAGGGGAGAGGTTGAATGGTTTCTAAGGGACATTGAAGGGTTTATGTTAGGAATGTCCTCACTAGGGAATAAAAAAAATCTAAGAATTTCGAATATATACCTTTTTTTAATTTTATGGTTTCTTTCTTTTATTTAAAAATTATTTAAAAAATTTACAAAGGTTTCTCTAATTTTATTTAATAGTATCTCAAATTTGGCATTTTAATGGATTGAAACTCAAGTTAAGGATCTGGAACTTATATGATTGATTGATCTATTTTTTTTTTAAATTGCAGGTTAAGGATATCTTTACAAGGACTATCATTAAAATTAGATGTTTAAGCTCCTCTACCTTCATCTCCTATGCATGCAGTAACCTTCCAACTAACTTTCAGTCATGTTTTAGTTATCAGCCATAAACCGACTAAACTGTTTCTTGCCCCTAACACACTGTCACAGTCCCAACTATAACCAGTCCAAAAACGCAACAACAACCTTGTTCCAAGAAGCAACATAGCACAACTCGAAGATGAATGAAGCAAAAACCTATGCAGCCAAGAACTATTTGGAAATAATAGTAAATAATATGGTAACAATGGTTTTGAGACATGTAGGATTACACTTTCTTGAGTGTACTATTACTTAGAAGCAAGTTACCCAGTAGTCAACAAAGCCTCAAGATTTATTTTATGGAAATTAAGAAAGTAGAGTAAGTATAATCTGGAACTTGTTGTTTCTTTTATAGAACTTCAATGGTCACAAATGAATGGTTGTAATTATTTGTTAATTAACAATTGTTTGTTAAGCATTCCAACGCTTATACTTACGTGTTATGGGTTCATTAAGAGTAAAAACTCATCCTTTTTATTTTCATATGATTTCAAGTATTCATATGATTTCAAGTATTCATAATCTTTGGGATATATAATAGCACAATACTTGCAGCCACATTAAGATAATGTACTTGATCTCATTGAACTCAAGACTTAATGTCCAATTAAGCGTTAAGTTGAGTTTCCATTATGTGTGACTAATTCAAATAGGTTTTAGTCCCATCCCCTTGGAAGTTCTAGACACTATCTCTCTTGTGAGACCTTTTGTCAATGGATTCTCCAAGTTTTCACTTAACTCGACAAAATTAAGGGTGATCACCCCATCTTTAATCACTTGTCTAACATAGCTGTGCCTTAGACCAATATGTCTAGATTTCTCATTATATACTTAGCTATAAGCCTCTGATAGTGTAGCTTCACTATCACAATGTATTGATATAGGTGACATTGGTTTAGGCCATAAAGGAATTTCATAGAGTAAGTTTCTTAATGTAACAACCTGAATCTACCGTAAGTAACATATTTTACTCTTATTCACACATTTTTACCGGTTGGGCTGTCTGTGATGCTTAACATTCTATTAACCTTTTAAAAAATAAATGGTACTTTCATTTTCATAACAAAATAGAAATATGAATACCTCATAATTTTTGAGATCACCTACATTCTCTTTTTACTCAAAGTAGTACTGTACAGTTTTACTGAATATATAAAAGAATATAATGTACCTTCAATATCGTATATCTGCTGACTATAGCAGCCGATAACTCTGGAAGGTAAACCTTTTAATCCAAATCAATAACCTGTGGAGTGGAAATAAGGGGGTAAGCGACAACGTGCTCAGTAAAGGAGTTGTATGCTGCTTTATAAAATAAAAACTATATACCACAAAACGTTTATTTTCCTTAACAGCATACCTAGTAGGAAAATAATGGATATAGTGAACAGTCTTTAATATTCAAATCATTGGCTAAACAATTTACAATATAGTATAGTAAACAGTAAACAGGATTCAGTAAATCCTTTCAGTAAACAGAAATCAATAAGTAAAGACTAGGCATCACCCTACAATTAAATCATGCTATCATCGTTCCCGAAGGAACACAGTAATCGTCCCCACAGGGACACAGCTAGATCTATGGCCATAATCTATAGGTGGTCCTTGGGTTCACTTGCTAGGTGACCTTGAGACCTTTGATGACTTGACGAGTCAATCAGCCACGTTAATAGTAACGCATGAAACTCGGGGCCTAAAGTCTCAAAAATCAATTTATATCTCATAAAGAACCCTTAAGGAATATTTCATTTATTTTATCATTTCTTTAAAATGATTGTTTTCCAAAAAGGTATTATATTTTCTGTTTACAAAACACAGTAAAAACAGTCAGTAATTTCACCACTTTTCGTATGAGAAAAATACAAGTTAAACCGGCTCGCCCATTATCAGCTCGCCCATCACGGCTCGCCCATCGCAGTGGATTGAACTCGCATGTTTTCATCCGCCCATGTGGCGAACTAACATCATCCATTGTGGCTCTCACATCGACCTGAACTGGGGGTCGCCCACAAAATATTTCTCTTTAAAAAAAACCATGGGATCGCCCACTGTTGGCTCACCCAGAATTATATCAAAGGGGTCGCCTATTTTGGCTCACCCAAATTCAAAACAGTTTATCAAACTAATGCATGTCTCAAACCAAATCATTTTCTCAATATTTTTATAACATTTTTCTCCACAAGACATGCATTTCACTTCACATACTACTCCCTTACCTAGTCTTACGAAGCCTAGCTTCCTGATCGCCTTTACCGAATTTTGTCAACTCGGGTTGCAAAATAATTTTACCAAAAATTATTTATATTCTTATTCTTATTTTTAAGTCACTAACATTTATAAAATGCAACCACTAACTTTATGTCATGAGTACAACCAGTATAATTTTTATTGGTGTTAAAACTCAATTTGTTCATTCTAGCTTCTTTCTCGGTTTTTATTTCACCAATCGATCTCTTTTAATTTCTAGAATTATTCTCTACCAAAATTCTAAATTTTTTAGCACATTTACCTTAATTTTCAAGTCATGGCTGAAACCTCTCATGGCCATTTTTATTGACTTTTCAACATTTGCTTCTATTTTCTTGTTTTCCATTTGATTCTTGTCTACGTGAACCCCTTGTTGCCATTTTTCTTGCATGAAGCCTTAAATGCTTCCACACTTCCATGTTCAACCGTAGGTCTCCTCTTTAGTCAAAAGTCTCTTTTCCACCTATTTCAATTCTAAGCTTCTTCTTCCTTTTTATGCTTCATTCTCCTCATCATCATACAATTTCTAACATAATTCTCTTATTTTTGCTAAATCTATATCAAGATTTAAATTATATAATTTTCTTGATCTAATAGAATTTAACAAACTTAACATTATCATCATGTTTCTCATGCTTAGAAACCTCAAAATATGCCATGGCATATCAAAAAAATCATGGAAGTTAAGTTTCTTACCTTGACCGAATGGAGTATCTCAAAACAGAATTTTATTTTCTGTTTTGGTTCCTTCCTCTCGTTAGTCTCCTAGCTTGCTTGTTAGTTGGTCTTAAGATATATATGTGGTCTATGAAGAAGATTAGATTAACAATTTAGTAAGCAAATGATATTTGCTAAGGGATTTTTATGGAGAAACAAGTGAAGACCGAAAACAACTTCAGCAAACAGAAGGCTCGTGGAAGCAGAGGAATTCGGTGGAGACAACTGAATTTGCTAGAGTTTCTTGCTTCTTATTCTTTGTTTCTATCCAAGACAACCAATACCAATAATCCACCTAGCATTTTATCATATTTCTTCATCATTTCATGCATTAAACTTCATTTAATGAATGAAGAAAAACTGCGGCACAAGGTGGCGTGGAAGTGTTCCTTTCTACACGCCTTTGCCTCTCTTTTATGGTTTTGTTTTATACTCCAACAAATAAATTTCCAGCCACTAATATTGAACTTTATATTACACCTTCCATTTTATCTCATTTATACTGCATTTCATTCTCCTTTTTCAATCATGCAGTTCACGATAGCTAGGGTGGCATGCAGTCCACCATTTTTGGCTGCTGTTTCATGACTTCACTTTGCCTCTCTTAAGGCATACTTCCTTTAAGGTATATTTCAACCAATAAAAATAACATATGTACTCTAAATAATTTTCTTTTCAATTCATATACACCATATTATAAATTATAGTTCTAATAAATTGCAAAATGGAAAGTGGAAATTCACATTCAATATTTATTTAATCTCACTAAAAGAATTTATTTACACTATAAATCATGTGCAAATATGGTGTACAGTGTAATAAAATCGGGTCTCACATTTCTCCCCACCTTAAGAAATTTGGTCCTCCAAATTTCACCCGAACCTATCACTGAAAGAGCTTTGGATATCCCTTATGCACAAGGCTCTCTAACTCACAAGTAGCCTCTTCCACAGTATGATACTGCCAGAGTACCTTAGCCAAAGGAATCGTCTTAGATTGCTATACCTTATCCTTCCTATCCAAGATCCTTTCCGATTTCTCAACGTAACTCATGTCCTCTCTGATCTCTAGTGGCTCATGTCGAATTACATGAGAAGGATCTTGATGGTACTTTCTCAGCATTGAGATGTGGAATACATTATGCACTCTTGATAGCTCTAGTGATAATGCTAACCGATATGTCACATCTCTTATTCACTATAAGATCTTTTAAGATCCATTGCATTAGGGACTCAAGTTTCCTTTTTTCTTTTCAAATTTCATTATGCCTTTGGACGGCGAGAACTTTAAAATACATAATTTCCCGAATATATAAGGAAATCTATTCAACCAAGTCAAAAATGAATTACGGTCTCCCATCTTCCCATGCTATCATGGATTGCATCATCTGCTATATAAACCTCGTAAGGTGCTATGTCGATACTCGCCCATTGGCCATTATCATAAGCAAACTTTGCCAGGGTAGAAGATTGTCCCAAGAGCCTATAAAATCAACTACACACGGTCACAACATATCCTCGAGCGTCTATATCATACGCTTGCACTGTCCATCAGTCTGCGAAAGAACTGCGGTGCAAAAACTCAATCGAGATCCCATGTCCTCCTAAAATCTCTCTCATAATGAGACGTGAGGTGGGACTCCCTGTTAAATGTGATGCTCCTTGGAACACCATATACCCTTATCATTTTCCTAACATATTAATCGGCCAAGGCACTAATTAGATTAGTAAATTCCATAGCCAAGAAATTAGCAGACTTAGTCAATATATCCACAATTATCTAGATAGCATTATACCCTTTTATGGGTAATTCAATTTTCACTTAATTTAAGAAGTACCACCAATATAGGTATTTTTCTTCCTTATCATATTTTTAACTTTTAGTTAATCTCGTCTCTAAGATGAGACTGCTAGTATCTTTTTATAATTCAAATTTTCTTTAAGAGCCTCGCCCATCTCTTCGGGCCGCCAGTGAGCATCCCCTTGGTGCTCTCCCGCGCCCTAGGTTTACTCTTATAAGTGAGTCGACGACCACATAGTTTGTCCGCACCTCACAACGTATTGTCCATTATTGGGCGATCGCCCAACTCGTGGGTCGCCCATCACTGATTTGTCCCAAGGGTCCTGAAGAACTCAGGCTTAATTCCCTTGAGCGCGTTTCCATCTTTCACAATCAATTTATACTGCCTAAAATCATTTATCATCTCATTCAGTGCTAAGTCGATAATGATTTGGCGTCTATCATTAGACAATTTTAATCAATTGTATGTACTTGTCCCAGTAGCCTTTTTAAATGCAATACACTCGCTCTCAATATATCCTTGAGCGTCCACACAATGCACTCGGATATTTATATCAATAAGAGGCGGTGCTAATAGTAAATTTGGAATCCCAAGGCCTGTTGCTACTCTCTCAAGCATGGGATTAATCAGGGATCCCTATCACATGTACTCACTCATTAGAACTTTACATACCTTTTCACCATTTCACAGATATATTTATCGACTAGGGCACTCAAGAGATCAAGAACTTGATGATGTAGAAGTGAATCAATTTGGTCATTCAATTCATAGTCACTTCTATAACGTCATGATTCTTCCGAATTCTTTACTATCCCACAACCATCATTTCACAATAAAGCTTGGCTGCACTTTATTGGCAAACCTTACTATTAATCATCATTTACAGTAAATGAGACATTAGGTAATAATTTTCCCTGATATCTCTTTTCACATAGTATTATCATTACATCCCTGACTCTTATGGTACATGTAATACCACTTAATTATGGAATGTACCTGAGGGTGTAATCTTTTCACAATCAAATTCTGTAATTTAAATTATCACAATACCAATTTCATCTCCACATCACTTATATACTTTCACAATTCCAATTTATGTGTATTTATCCATTTGCATGACTGACAGTAAATCATTTATTTGCTTCTCTGAATATAATAAGATTTCATTTGTCAATCTGGCTCGATCTTTAAATTTAGCCGTGACACTATGATAGTCAGAGGAATCACATTCAATCTTGATTGGGAACTACCTCATAACTCGTGTTCCCTTATCGTCATATGGTTTATCTTCTTAATGCATTTTCATCTTTTCACACTTATCACTCTAATTGATTTTCCAAGTGGTATAGTACTCTTCCGTTAAAACCTTTTAACATTTTTGAATACTATAATCATACATATTCATCCACTCTCATTTAATTTTCTCACATCATGTACCATATCAATAAAGCAGCTGATTCCACAAACTTCTCTATTTAAATAAATCAATATTCACTTTATCATTCGCGACCACCCATCTCTAATAGTACTCAAATTCAGTTAAAACTCATATTTACTGAGCTTAACATTAAAATTTTTTTAGTTTCTAGAAATTTGTGGAATTATTCAAGGATGTTATTTGTATTCTTTAAACAATTATACATATTCACATCTCGTGGTTTCATGCTATTATAATTTATCCGTATGTGATTTCATTAATTCCACATACGTCATATGATATTTCATATATCTCTTAAGTACCACGAAGGACTCGTAGGAGTTATACCGAGTTCTGAACATCATCTTACGAATGCCTATCTGTAAGCTTTTTATCCGATAACATCTTGTTTAGAGATTGGTCTTAAAACTCCATGTATATCATTAAATGGATTGATTAAAATATCAATCCTGAACAAATGAATATCCATTTTCAGTAACAACACTATTGAACATTCGGAATTTAGTACACGATCATAAGCTATGCTTATTCTTTTGAACCATATCATCTGTGTTTTCACCAGTTACTCTAATACAGATGGGTTCTTTATTCATTAATCTCTGGAGTAATTTCTTAAGCTCTTCAGACTCTTTGAAGTTCTCTAGTAAGAGCTTGAAATGGAATTCATATTATTCCAAAAACTGATTTAGAAATTAATTCAGTAACTTCTAAATTATAATCTCTTATCATCTTGGATGTTTCGTTATTTACATCCAGCAAATCCAATATGTATCCTCACATATACATATCTTTCAAATCATGTAACATATATGTCAATCTATTCACTTATATATGTTTTCACTTCAAAATATACCATTCTGTAAAACATATCTCAAGGTATTCTAGTTCTATATTATCTTATTTATACTCATATGAAACAGAAGGATTATTTAGAACCAGAATTAATAACACTGATATTGAATCATCAATGCATAACTCACCTTTTTTTTAACCACACTCCGTAAGTGTATCTCTTTTTACAATATTAATTAATCCCTAATCAACATACCCCATCTTTTCACTTTTAATTCAGGCCTTAAGAATCCATAACAAGGTCGACTATCTCGTGACCTCCTATAGTACCCAGTTTAGTCGCATTACACATCAAAATATAAGTGGGGCTCACAGTACTGATCATTAAACATGTAATATGTCCTTTACACCATCAAATACTCTATCACCATCAATCAGTTCCAAATCAATTTAGTCAACCATGATTCAGAGGCATTATTTCAATATAGGGGCATATTCGTCATTTCTCAGTTTATTTCTAACTCTTTAAGATACATTCAAACAGACGATCTTAAGGTCTATATAGTGATAATATCCCATTTCACTCAAATATCATCATTTCAAGGTCTTAGTTCGATTCGAACAGAAAAGTCTTGGTGGGGCCTTCACCGAGTTCCTCTCCGTACCATACCGAACAGACCTCTAATAAGACCATAAGATCATCTATTTCATGTCAAATCCTCAAATTACAATCCCTTTTCGTAATCCTTAATTCATCAACTTTCGCATCATTTTAAACACTTAAACTCAGTTTACAATCACTTGATTCCTTTATACATTTAGACTATACAGTACTACAGGGAATGTTTACTATTCACTTTTCGTTTTAAACACCACTAGACATCTGACCAACCCTGCTCTGATATCATTAAATTTATAACAACTCGAATCTACCGTAAGTCACATATTTTACTCTTATTCACACATTTTTACCGGTTGGGCTGTCTGTGATGCTTAACATTCTATTAACCCTTTAAGAAATAAATGGTACTTTCATTTCCATACCAAAATAGAAATATGAATACCTCATAATTTTTGAGATCACCTACATTCCCTTTTTACTCAAAGTTGTACTGTACAATTTTACTGAATATATAAAAGAATATAATGTACCTTTAATATCGTATATCTGCTGACTCTAGCAGCCAATAACTCTAGAAGGTAAACCTTTTAATCCAAATCAATAACTTGTGGAGTGGAAATAAGGGGGTGAGCGACAACGTGCTTAGTAAAGGAGTTGTATGCTGCTTTATAAAATAAAAACTATATACCACAAAACGTTTATTTTCCCTAACACCACTTAGTAGGAAAATAGTGGATATAGTGAACAGTCTTTAATATTCAAATCACTGGCCAAACAGTTACAATATAGTATAGTAAACAGTAAACAGTAAACAAGATTCAGTAAATCCTTTCAGTAAATAGAAATCAGTAAGTTGAGACTAGACATCACCCTACAATTAAATCATGCTATCATCGTTCCCGAAGGAACCCAGTAATCGTCCCCGCAGGGACACAACTAGATCTATGGCCATAATCTATAGGTGATCCTCGGGTACACTTGCCAGGTGACCTTGAGACCTCTGATGACTTGACGGGTCAATCAGCCACGTTAATAGTAACGCATGAAACTCGGGGCCTAAAGTCTCAAAAATCAATTTATATCTCATAAAGAACCCTTAAGGAATATTTCACATATTTCATCATTTCTTTAAAATGATTGTTTTCCAAAAGGGTATTATATTTTCTATTTACAAAACATAGTAAAAACAACCAGTAATTGCACCACTTTTCTTATGAGAAAAACACAAGTTAAACCGGCTCACCCCTTATCAGCTCGCCCATCACGGCTCGCCCATCGCAATGGATTGAATTCGCATGTTTTCATTCGCCCATGTGGCGAACTAACATCACTCACTGTGGCTGTCACACCGAGTTGAACTGGGGGTCGCCCACAAAATATTTCTCTTTAAAAAAAACAAGGGATCACCCACTGTTGGCTCGCCCAGAATTATATCAAAGGGGTCGCCTATCTTTGGCTCACCCAAATTCAAAACAGTTTATCAAACTAATGCATGTCTCAAACCAAATCATTTTCTCAATATTTTTATAACATTTTTCTCCACAGGACAGGCATTTCACTTCACATACTACTTCCTTACCTGGTCTTACGAAGCCTTGCTTTCCGATCGCCTTTACCAAATTTCGTCAACTCAGGTTGCAAAATAATTTTACCAAAAATTATTAATATTCTTATTCTTATTTTTAAGTCACTAATATTCGTAAAATGCAACCACTAACTTTATGTCATGAGTACAACTAGTATAATTTTTACTGGTGTTAAAACTTAAATTATTCATTCTAGCTTCTTTCTTGGTTTTTATTTCACCAACCGATCTCTTTTAATTTCTAGAATTATTCTCTACCAAAATTCTAAATTTTTCAGCACATTTACCTTAATTTTCAAGTCATGGCTGAAACCTCTCATGGCCATTTTTATTGACTTTTCAACATTTGCTTCTATTTTCTTGTTTTCCATTTGATTCTTGTCTACGTGAACCCCTTGTTGCCATTTTTCTTGCATGAAGCCTTAAATGCTTCCACACTTCCATGTTCAACCATAGGTCTCCTCTTCAGTCAAAAGTCTCTTTTCCACCTATTTCAATTCTAAGCTTCTTCTTCTTTTTTATTTATACCTCATGCTTCATTTCTCCTCATCATCATACAATTTCTAACATAATTCTCTTATTTTTGCTAAATCTATATCAAGATTTAAATTATGTAATTTTCTTGATCTAATAGAATTTAATAAAACTTAGCATTATCATCATGTTTCTCATGCTTAAAAACCTCAAAATATGTCATGGCATATCAAAACAATCATGGAAGTTAAGTTTCTTGCCTTGACTGAATGGAGTATCTCAAAACAGAATTTTATTTTCTGTTTTGGTTCCTTCCTCTCGTTAGTCTCCTAGCTTGCTTCTTAGTTGGTCTTAAGATATATATGTGGTCTATGAAGAAGATTAGATTAACAATTTAGTAAGCAAATGATATTTGCTAAGGGATTTTTATGGAGAAACAAGTGAAGACCGAAAACAACTTTAGCAAACAGAAGGCTTGTGGAAGCAGAGGAATTCGGTGGAGATAATCGAATTTGCTAAAGTTTCTTGCTTCTTATTCTTTGTTTCTATCCAAGACAACCAATACCAATAATCCACCTAGCATTTTATCATATTTCTTCATCATTTCATGCATTAAACTTTATTTAATGAATGAAGAAAAACTGCGACACAAGGTGGCATGGAAGTGTTCCTTTCTACACGTCTTTGCCTTTCTTTTATGGTTTTGTTTTATACTCCAACAAATAAATTTCCAGCCAATAATATTGAACTTTATATTACACCTTCCATTTTATCTCATTTATATTGCATTTCATTCTCCTTTTTCAATCATGCAGTTCACGGCAGCTAGGGTGGCATGCAGTCCACCATTTTCGGCTACTGTTTCATGACTTCACTTTGCCTCTCTTAAGGCATACTTCCTTTAAGGTATATTTCAACCAATAAAAATAACACATGTACACTAAATAATTTTCTTTTCAATTCATATACACCATATTATAAATTATAGTTCCAATAAATTCCAAAATGGAAAGTGAAAATTCACATTCAATATTTATTTAATCTCACTAAAAGAATTTATTTCCACTATAAATCATGTACAAATATGGTGTATAGTGTAATAAAATCGGGTCTCACACTTAACCACTCAACCTCCTTACTTGCCGAAAGTAATGCCACAAAATCTGAAGCCGTAGTAAAATCAGAAATACGAGTTTGTTTCTTGGATCATTAAGAAATTGCACCCCCACCAAACATGAATATCCATCCACTAGTGGATGAATGATCATCCATGTTATTAATCCAACTTGCATCTGTGTAACCTTCTAAAACAGAAGGTTCACCACTATAAGCAATGCCATAATTTATAGTTTTCTTCAAGTAACTTAATACTTTAGAAATGGCATTCCAATGCATGTTACCTAGATTGCTTGTATATCTACTAAGCTTTCCAACAGCAAAAGCAATATTCGATCTTGTGCATGTTATGGCATACATCAAACAACCAATCACTCTTGCATATCCAAGTTGCGCAATTGGTTTATCCTTATTTGAATCCAATTTCAAATTTGGATCATATGGTTCTTGCAACTGTTGCACGTTCATAGTGGTTAAACCTTTTGAGAATATTCTCAATATAATGTGATTGGAATAAGATCAAGTTGTTTTCTCTTTTATGAATTCTTATTCCCAAAATCACATATGCAACACCAATGTCTTTCATGAAAAAGTTTTTGGATAAAAACTTCTTGGTATTTCCAACTTGTTCCAAGTTCGTACGAAAAATTAACATGTCATCTACATATAAACATATGATGACAGCTTTTCCATTTATGACCTTACTATAGACACATATATCGGATTCATTTATAATGTATCCGTTAGCTAGGAGTACTTCATCAAACTTTTGATGTCATTACTTAGGTGCTTGCTTAAGTCCGTACAAGGACTTAATTAATTTACACACTTTCCTTTCTTGTCTAGGAATAACAAAGCCTTAGGGTTGTTCCATATATACCTCCTCATCCAATTCACCATATAAGAATGCTGTTTTGACATTCATTTGGTGAATTTCCAATTTATAAATTGAGGCCAATGCTATTAGCATTCTTATTATAGCAATTCTTGCTATTGGTGCATATGTATCAAAATAATCAAATCCATGCTTTTGTGTAAATCCCTTAGCAACAAGTCTAGCCTTAAACTTGTCTATAGTACCATCCACTTTCATTTTCTTTTTGAAAATCCACTTGCAACCAATTGGTTTGCAACATGGAGGTAAATCTACTAAGATCCAAGCATTGTTCCCCATAATTGAATCCATCTCATCATTTATAGCTTTTTTTCAAAAAGTACATCTTGAGACTTTATAGCTTCTTCAAATGATTTTGGATCAGATTCAGTATTGAAACAATATTCAATGTGATTGCTTATGGTTTCTTTTGATCCTTCCACAAGAAACATGTGAAAATCTGAACCATAATCTTAGCTTTCCTTGCTCTTTTGCTTGTTCTTGGTACAAGGTTTTGTTCTTCAATTATGGTGGAATTCTTTAATTCCTTAGAATTAGTTTGAGCAACTTCTTTTTGTGAAGAAATCAATTTGAACCTTCCTTCATCAAACAATGCATCTCTTGATTCAATAACTGTATTAATTGATATTGAATCATTTGGTTCAACAACCAAAAATCTATATTGTCACGGCCCGAAGGCCGCGACTTTCACTTAATACTTATACTTTTCTTAGTCTACAAATTTATGGACTAAAATTTTCTTTTTCATTTTAAGGTTTGTATTCGGTATCAGTGTAGTTACTACTCTGATTTCACTGATTCTGTATACATACTTTATCACACTTCTAAGTTACATCCCGACTCACTAAACAACGTACGTACTGTGTATTAATTAAAGTCTGTACACGTAAACAAGAGATTTACAAAAATGTATACCTCAAGGTAACAAAGTGGATTCGCAGGATAATAGCCAGTGCCAAACCTGTATACCGTCTCCGAAGGCCCACTTAAAAGCTCTCATAGCAGATTGTAACTTCAATAATTTGAAAAGAGATGAAATTTAGTGGGGTGAGCAAAACCACAGATCAGTAAGATACTAATATAAATACAAAAGTAGAATTATATTGTCTTAAACCGTAATGCTTAAAACCTGCAAGTTTGCAATTACAGTTCACCTTTTTCATCGATAACATCTCGTTATCTCAATTCCTGTCATCTGTCTATCATTCAGACCTTTAAATAGATCGACTTAATCACTTTCGATCTTCTTATCATTATATTACATTGCATCACACAACAATCCATCGTGTATAATTTGAATATCATGTACTATTAGTCCATACTCACATCAATCTCATAGTATATCATGTCCAATTGAGATATCATATCAAGTCACTTTACGTTTCATAATTATACTCCTGTATTCTATCATCTCATATCATTTTCCATATGGAGAATCATAATCACGGTGGTACGAAGTCATAATTCTCTTTGTGTATATTCTATATTCTTGTATCATATCGTATCATATCAAGACATCATGTAGATGAGATATCGTTACCACCAAGTCATAGTACTCCTCATATACTCTTCATATTTTTGTACCATATAAGGTCATGACATATCTTATGTAAAAAGCATAATATTATGTCATGATTTAGTAGGCAACTATGTAATTTCACTGTATGAACCGCTATCATTTCAAATCATATCAGATATACTTTAGAACATGCTCAACATATGAATTTTCAATTCATTTCATATTTAAGGTTGAAAGCATGCACAATTCTCTTTTTATATTATGTCAATTCAAAACATGTCTTTTCACTTTTCATATCATGTCAATTCAAAACATGTCTTTTCATATCATTTCAAATCAAAACATGCACATTTCTCTTTTCATATCATGTCAATTCAAAACATGTCTTTTCATATCATTTCAAATCAAAACGTGCACATTTCTCTTTTCATATCATGTCAATTCAAAACATTTTTTCATATACTGTAAGTCATATCAGGTCTAGAGTTTATATCAAATCAATCTATACTCTAGACCGCATATCATTTCAAGTTCGACACAAAATCATATATAAATCATATAAGTGTCGAAGTCATATAGCATGTACTTTTAAAACAAGTTTAAAACATGTACTGTTTCAAAATATATTTCATTTCAAACATGTCTCATGTACTGTATAAATTATGTCAAGTCTAGAGTTCATATCAATAAAATCATACTCTAGACTTCATATCATATCGGTTAGAGACTAGGCTAGATCCCTATCATCTCTATCAATAAAGACTTAAATCACTGTAGCTAGCAGTGAAAATCATGTCATCATCCCCTGGAAACCAACTAGGGCGCTATCTATGGCCATAGACCTCATCTCTCTCAGCCCACTGATAAGGCATGACTGAGACCTGTCCACGACTATTGTCGGACAAGCATCTCTACCTAATGAGCAAAGCTCCAATTAGGCGGTTTCCAGTATGCTTTATTGAATTTAATTCTTTTAGGGTGCCTACAATCTCATAAAACATTTAAATCT
This sequence comes from Heritiera littoralis, assembly GCA_031772115.1. Taxonomy (NCBI): domain Eukaryota; kingdom Viridiplantae; phylum Streptophyta; class Magnoliopsida; order Malvales; family Malvaceae; genus Heritiera; species Heritiera littoralis. Next base: position 781,993 of record JAPDPK010000204.1, read on the forward strand.
TTAGCTTTCTTTTCAATATCATGTAAAGCATATGGTAAAATTCGGTATGAGGCTTCATATATCAAAATATATATATATATCTACCATATACTTTCATTTCAAAACAAATCAATACTTTACAGTATTCATATAAACATTATTATAATGTTTCAAGTTGTAAGAAGGCATGCTTAAATGCAATGCAGATTCAATCATGAGTTTCAAACAATGAACTATCATTTTCGTATAATATATCATTTAATTATAGTGTTAACTATAATCCAACTCCTCAATTCCATCCTTTTGATTTCAATCAAATCATACCTACTAGGTAATTTCTATATTTTATTGTGGTTCCTCGATATTCAGTATCATTTCGTAGTAATTATCGACTATAAAAATCACTTGTACATTTTCTCATTCAATACTAGGACCACCATTGTTAGTATGAGTCCTCTTAGTATCTCTGAATATTTAAATATCATATTTCTATATAACCATTAAGATACTGGAATTATGCAATTACTGATATCATCACTCAGGACCTATTGCAGAGTCAACATCGAGGATATAAAATCACAAGATTAATAGTCGTCTATCAATTCATCTATAATTTGATCTATTGGTGCACCTTCATAATTTCCGACTTGAGGTTCAATTTCATTCACTATCACCGAACCAGGTCACAATCCTCAACTCAATTCTTATATGGCTTGTATAATGTAATACCATGCCAGAGTCATCTATGAAGGTGTCATTAATTCAATTTTTACTTGGCAATTTACTCACTTAAGAGGATTTGCTAATTTCCACTATCAACAGCGTTTTCAATCATTTAAGTCGCCTTGCGACTATCCACGTTATTGTAGTAGTCTCAATTCCCGTCTATTTAATATCGATGTGTACAAATATATTTTTGTGTAGACGTGTGTTCTATCAATGTCCATACGACATCACGATCTACTTTTCTTATTATCATCGTCTCAATCATATCACTAAGATGGACCGTTCATCATGTCCTCCAATTTCTCCAAGTCACTGAAATACGAGAGGATATTTTTTTTCAAAACCTATTCCAAGGTTATAATCAATTCCGTATAATCACGTGTGTGACATCCATTTATCTGAATCTATCAATTCTGAAATCATCTCTCGATCAATAATTCCAAAATTCAGCCAATCGACCATCTAAATTACAACTTCGATTTTTCTCTTTTAATTTATATCATATAACCATCGTTACTCTTATCAGTGATCCTCCAAATAGATCTTCCATCTCAATCTCAGCTTGATAACCACTTTGTGATATTAAGATAATTTGATTTGTAGATTCCATAAAGCTTAAACAATAAAAGTCATCACGTTATCATGCTCAACAATCTACCTTCTCATCGATTCCAATATCAACTTTTTCCGATAATACAATAAAGTCCTTTACATGTTTATTTTCAATAATTATTTCTAAGATTCCATTTATGTGAGAAAGTTAATCCTTTTCCTCAAACATTTTCCTAAAAATTTCGACAGTATAACGGCTTAATTTTACTAAACCTCCTGCAAGGAAAATACAATTTATAACCACAGCCGTTGATTCTCACAATTCCTTTCTCTTACTAAGACCCCCACAATCAGTTGTGGGTCCTCTTAGAATAGAAAAATCATTCCATCAATGCATCATATAAAAATCATAATCCCAAAACATACAATATAATGCTACTAATGCTTTATAAAAGTATCTTATCTGTTCGCCAAAGCTTAGCGTGTTTCCGAGCCTAGTTGAAATCCACTGCTAGCCTCATTTCTATGCTGCCACCATTTAACACACATACGTTCACTTAGAAGGAAATTCAATAAATTCCATAAATTTCTATAGAATATAGCAAAAATCCTTAATTTCCTTACCAATTCTTTTTCTTTTCTTTCCTTCCTTTTCTTCTCTGTCTTCTTCCTTCTCTTTCTGCTCTTTCTTCTTTTCTTTTTCCTCCTCTTTCTTCTTCTTTTCTTTTCTTTTCTTTTCCCCTTTCTTTTTCTTTTCTTTTCTTTCTCATTTCTTTTTCTTTCTTTTTTTTTTCTGGCCAAACCGGGTCGAGTCAGGTCGGACCGGGTCGGATCGGGTTTGGGCTGGTTCGGCCATTGGCGGCAGCCTATTCTGGCGGTTCGGCCACCCTACAGCATCCCGCGGTTGCCACGAAGCCGGATCTGGCCTCCATTTCCCCAGCTGCGGCCCCGGCGGTGGCGGATCTGGGGGTGAGCTTTTCGGCTTTTCCCTTCTCTTTTTCTCCTCCCTCTGCCGTTTCCTTCACCGCTGGTGGGGAGTGGCAGCGGCGATGCCCAGATCAGCCGGCACCGCCTTTTCCTCCCTTCTCCTTTCCCTTTTGGTTTGCCGGTTTTCCCTTCGACTCTTTCTTCTCCCGTTCTATTTCTCTCTTCTGTTTTTCCTTTCTCGGCGTCGGCTTCCTCCCTTGGCTCGCCGACGGCGTCACTGCCACTTCCTCCTCTCGGCGTCGCCAGCTTTTCCTTTTTGTTTTTGTTTTCTCTTCTGTTCTGAAACAGAGGAGAAATACAAGGTTAGGAATCGGGTTGTCCCGATTCCCGCCTCTCTCTTTTCTTTTTTTTTTTATATTTATAAAATATATTTATAAATATAATATTTACAATAATATTATATATAATTATATTCTTATAATTATATATATTTATATTATTTGATATATATATATATATATCAAAATCATATATATAATTTATATAAATTATATATATTTATCTTTTAATTTAAAACACTATACACGTATTTCATATATATATATATAATTGCATATTTCATATAAACTCTTTTGTATAATTACTTTATTTTAAAATGCTATACATATATATTTTGGAAATTTCTCGGTTTTCACATATATGCCTTACTATTTTGTGCATAACCAATAAAGATACACTCAATTCTCTTCTCATCTAATTTCTTTCTTTTAGGTTCAAGAATTCTTACAATTGCTCTACAACCCCATACCTTAAGGTAACTCAAGTTGGGTTTCCTTTTCTTCCATAATTCATATGAGGTAATATTGTTCTTTTTAATAGGAACTCTAGTAAGAATGTGACATGCAGTCAACATTGCTTTTCCCTAAAATCTTTGTCCTAATCCTGAATAGGATAACATAGCATTAACCATTTCGATTAATGTTCTGTTTTTCCTTTCAGCCACACCATTAGATTAGGGACTATATGGTGCTGTAATCTCATGAACAATGCCAACAGATTCAAAATATATTGGATCATAGTACAATCCTCCCCTGTTAGTTTTTAAGGTTTTAATCTTAACATAACAATGCAAATCTAGTTCATTTTTATAAGCTTTAAACTTATCTAATGATTCATACTTAGAGTGCATTAAGTAGACATAACAATATTTGCAGAAATCATCTATGAATGTAACATAATATTTCTTTTCTCCTATTGATGGGGTTCCATGTAAATCTCCTACATCACTATGCACTAATTCTAACAATTTAGAATTTCTTTCTACCTTAGGAAAATGTTTCTTTGTTATTTTAGTTAGCATGCAAGTTCTACATTTTTCATCACTTCTAACTACATAAGGAACCATATTAGAATTAGACATCATGATTACTTTATCATAGTTTATATGTCCTAATCTACTATGCCATAAATCAAAAGAATCCACAATATAAGCTGAATCATTCTTCTTATTATTGATACTGAAATGAGATACATTACGTTTAAACATGCCTTCATTGGCATATCCCTTTCCCACAAAAGTTCCACTCTTGGATAGTATACACTTATCCCCCTCAAAGACAACTTTGAACCCAAACTTATTGAGTAAACTAACAAACACTAGATTCTTCCTAACTTCTAGAACATAAAAAACATTGGTTAAAGTCAATGTTTTTCCAGAAGTGAAGTTTAAATCTATGGTCCCCTTGTCTTTGATTTCAGTTGAAGAAGAATTCCCCATGTAGAGCACATTGCCAACTACTTCCTCTTTGAAAGTTTTGAACATAGCCTTGTTTGTGCACACATGTTTTGTAGCACTAGAATCTATCCACCATGCTTCTTTGTCTTCAATGACATTGATTTCAGAAATCACAGCAACAAAGTTGTCATTGGTTGCATTGGATGCTTTTTTCTTCCTATTAAAGACATCGCAATCCCTTTTGAAGTGCATGGTTTTCCACAGTGGAAACATGTACCTTTCTTCTTGAATTTCTTGCCTTTGGTGGAAAGTTTCTTCTTCTTTTTCTTTGTGGATTTTTTGTTGGAAATAGTATCCTCCACCACATGGAATTTGGAGATGTTAGTCTCCTTCTCCTTTTCTTTTTCATTCTCCTTGCAATATTGCTCTTCAATCCGGAGATAGTTTGTAAGATAATCAAGAGTAATTTCTTCCTTTTTATGTTTCAAAGTTCTCTTGATATCCTTCTATGATGCTGGAAGTTTGTCAATTATAGAAGACACTATAATTGACTCATCCATGTTCATTGAATACTGCTTAAACTTGTTAAGAATGACTTCAAACTTAGCAAATTGTTCCATAATAGGTCTGGAATCATTCCTTCTATAAATGTTCCAACTTGTTACCAGGAACTTTTTGCTAGTTGCATCTTCCTTCATGTATCTTGCATCCAGCTTTTCCTATAATTCTTTTGATGTGTTGATTGTGATGTAAGTATCAAATAAAGAATTAGACATACCATTTAGAATGCATCCTCTACAAGTGTAGTCATCGTTGTCCTACTTTTGTCTTTGATGCACTTCCTCATTTGTATCATCTTCTTTTTCTTCTGGTCTTGGTGTTGTGAGTACATAAACCACATTGAGGGATGTAAGTAAAATCTTCATCTTTTGTTGCCAACTTAAGAAGTTCCCTTCATCGAACCTCTCCAACTTTTGGAAGTTGAATGCCAGTTCTTTCAATTTTCCATCTTCATGGTTTTTGAAATAAGTCTTAAGAATGTCGAAGAAAATTGGGATTACAGAACTTGTCCACTTATGGTACTATGAAGATGAAAAGCTTGAACTTCTATAAGGACTTCAACTTTTGGAATTGGACTTCTTTATTCACGAACAATCATGAACTAAATGCAAAAATAGACTTCAAGGTATGCTGTTATATATAATGTCACTTTCCTTAAGACTTATTTCACCTCTACTAGTTATGGTATGCAACGGGGATTATAGAAATAGCCTCAGGATACAATGAAGTCAACTATTTAAGATTACCTTGCACTTGTAATATTAAACTACTAAACACTTTTGACAAATACAAAAATATTATGTCTTAGCCAAAGTTTTCTGCAGTAAAACAATGTCTAAGAGACTTGTTTTCTACTTTGAGATTGAGAGAGGATAGAAGAATTCAAAAATATTTTCAGTTGTCTTGAATGAACATTGTCATCTCTTTTATAGAGATAATTTCAAGAGATATAATCTTTGATTTGAATGTCACAATAAGTCAATTGTGTTGTTTCATTTAAATAAACACATCTTTCAGATTGATCACAACCTTTCAAATTCAATGGTTATGACCTTTAACCATTCAATAGTGAAAGATTACCCTTTGAATGAGGTTGCACCTATTCAAAGAAAACTATCCATTACAGAGCATTTGGCATTATAGCAGTCGGCCTCCATAAAGGGCAATTGACTGCCCTTGGATTTCCAGGCAAGGAAGTCGGATGCTTGAAAATAGCATCCGAATGCCCTAGTGTATTTTTGGAACAGTAAGTAGCTTCCAGGAAGGGCAATCGACTGCCTTCATATGACAGTCAACTTCCTTAAAGTAGCTTTAAATCCAAGATTTCAGTTTGTATAGGCAGTTGACTGCCATCCGGGGACATCCGACTACCCTCGTAGGGCATCTACCTAAGTGCATTTTTCGGATAGAAAGTTTATTGCACAAAGGCAGTTTACTACACAAGGGCAGTTGACTGCCCTATTTGGGTATTTGACTACCCTATAAATTTAATAAAAATTATTTTAACATGATTTTACTCCACCCAGAGTCATACCAAACACTAGTTTTACTTGTACATTAATTAAACAATGTTTTAATCAATTCTTTCACTTTATATTTTGAAATTTTCTAACATAAATCAAATAAATTAAGTTCTTTCAAAACTCTCTCACCTAGCACTATAAATACAATGCTCCTCCAAGCCATTGTAAAATTTTTGATAATTTTGAAAGAGAAGAAGATTTTGAAGAACGCAAAGCCTCTCCAAAATCTCAAGCATCATTTCAAGAAGTTGCTTTTTGATCTTGTTTCATTATACTAAACAAGGTTAATTCCATTTGTTCAAGGTAAAGTGTGTCAGACTCTTAAATGGATTTTCTTGAAGAAAAGAATTAGATGATTTTCTTTTGTATTAAGAATATTAAGAGATTGTAACCTTTATGTTCAATAAATAAATTGATATTTATTCCCAAATTATTCAAGTCTTATATTTTACTCAAATTTTATGTTTACAAATAGGATTTGTTTAATATTGGGCAAGGGATAAAGATGTAAGTGCATGAATAGATAATCTTTTAGCTCACATGTCCTAATAAGTCAATTAAAAGGACCATAAATGAAAACAAATATACATATATATCTAAATAATTTTTTATCAAAGATAATTACACAGTTTTTAATTTTTTTAACCATGTTTAATCAATATTTATTCATTATGTTGAAAACACAATCAAAATTTCATTCACAACTTAACAGTGGCGTAGCCAGAAACGTGATTTAGTGGAGTCAAAAAGTACTTGAACTTCTTCTACTATATTTTTTGTGTTAAATTTTCTAAAATCGTTTTTTTTAGTTTGATATTCTTTAATTTTTTAATCATTTATAATTTAGTATTTCTTAATCTATGAAAATAAAAGCAATATAAAAAGATCAAGAATTTACACAAATGAATGAATATAATATTTTTTGTACAAAATCTTTATATAATTACAATATCATTATTACAAAATTAGGTGCAAATATTAAAAAGAAAAGGATAATTATTTATATGACAAAAAAATTTTAAATTTCACAAGTGAAATTTGAAGAGTTAACATATATACATTAAAATATATTTATAAAGTAATAAATTTATATATATATATATATATATATATAAAACTGATAATATCACTTGTGGAGTTTAAAAACTAGATAATCTATACAAAGAATAATAATCCAAAAAAAAAACTTCAATATAAAGTTTTCTTTTTTGCAATTGTCATAAAGAATTATCATATATGTTAACCAAAAAAAAAAGAATTATCATATTTTAAAAATAATCACAAATATATCTAACGCATTTTTCAATAAATGTAATCAAATTATCTCTTATTGATTTGAATAACAAAATTTTCACTATTGTCCATGTTGAAAAAATTGTTCGTATATTGCCAATAAAATTTTGACTTAAAGATATTAAGGAGATCTTGAAACTTTTTCAAGTTTAAATCTTATCATGTATGAGTTTGGTCCAAATTGCTATTGGATTCATCGATCTTATATATATATGTTTGTTTGTTGTTTGGTTGGTAATTTATTGATTTCTTATTTGTAATATTAGAAGATTATTGTAATTTTTTTTACTCATAATTTCGTAAAAAACTAAGTATATATTGACCCCAAATTAATTTTTTTTTTGGTTCATAGGAGGTATAAGGGAGGAGTGGAGAATCAAATCTTGAACTTAATCTCTCTTACGAAGGAATAATAATTATTATGCCAAATCTTAGTTGTTATTATATTAATTTAGGGTCAAATGACTCCAAATTAATTTATTATATTAAATATTAAATATTAATTTTTAAGTTTTATTTCTGTGGGATTAGTTTATCACAAATTTTATTTTTCTTGAGAACAATTTATGATTTTTCCTTCAATGCACTAATATATGGTAAGAATATTATAAATTTTAGTGGAGTCATTTGACCCCACCATTATAACGTGACTACACCACTGCAACTTAATATATATATATATATATATATATATATATTTATTTATTTATTTATTTCCACTGCCAACGTTTACTGTCTTAACCTCAAAAAATCTGCAATCCAATAAACTTCCGATAACAAGAACAAGAAAAACTGAGGACCAATAAAAAAGGCCCGCAAAATGATAAAAAAATCAAGAATTTTTTCTACCTTATATTATATATGCCTTAAGCCCACAACTATTAAACGGATAAGAATGTAGGAAAACAAAAACCTTGGGATTCAAGTCATAAAAGCCTCCCTCCCCACCCTTTAAGACCATTCAATTTTTTTATAAGAAAATAAACCATGTAGTCAATAGTCAAAACCTTCAACAAATAAAATAGAAAACTATTTCTTTTACCTTATAGCTAATCTATAACAACTATAAGTACCCCTCTTCTGCATGAAATTCATCACGGTTTTAAGCTTTCTTATGTACCAAAAACAATGAAGTTTCTCAACATTGCTTTGATAGCTCTTCTTCTTCTTCTTCTTTTACAAGCCCATCCATTTAGTGCTACTAGGCTTTTGCATGAAGAAACTAAGTTGGTGAATAAAGGACTAGAGTTGCAGTCTCTTCAGAGAGGCCCTGTGACTCCATCAGAGGGATCCTCTTGCACTAATATTCCCGGTAGTAGCGGATCAGTCTGCACATTGAAGGAAATGCATTATGCTGCCGGTACCCTGCGTCATGCCTCTGCTTATCCACGTCTGATGGTTCAATTCGGTGTTGCCACTGCTCAGAAATGAAGCTTGAACCGACGATATAACCTTTTTTTTTGAATCTGAAACTTGAAGCTAATGTGTCATTTGCCAATTGAATTCTGAAGGTTTATAGGGATTTTCTGTTCTTTAATTCTTTCAAATGTATTAGTTTGGATTTAATTTGTATAACAATGTATAGTTCATAGAACACAGAGAATTTAGTTTGTTATTTTCTTGTTACTTGTAAATGATAATCTTTTGTACATCTTCAAAGACAAATAAAGCAATAAATTTTTCTTGCTAAAAGTAAAAAAAAAACAAGAGTTTCCTTGAACAATGCTCTCTGTTCTTGTTCAATGACCAAACTATGTTTGTTTGCCAAGAAAATGGAACAAAGCGGATAAAACAAAGATAATTTATTTATTATTAGTAGTGGAATCTGAGTAAGACATCGCTAAAGTTTTAGATTGAGATTACAATTGACTGCTGAAATGGAAGAATCAGACAACGTTGAGTTTGGCTGAAACTGGCTGCCAGTTTTGCCAGATTTGGTGGGCAGCTTCCCTTTGACTATAGCTATCCACAAAAAACATAAATGCTTTGTTATGTCAGCCAGAATGAGATAGAATCAACTTACACTTTTGTTTAAAAATAGGTTATAATCCCGTATTTATTTTGCACTTTTTATATGATATGTATTTTGATCAAGTTAAGAAGTTACTAATAGAAACATTTTGATCGAGTGATCAAAGAAAATTTGTGTCATATTGTGAGAGTTAGGTTCTAATCTAAAAAATTCTTTCTCCACTCCCAACTAAAAAAAACCTATAAAAAGAAAGTTAAATTACTATTAAAAAAATTCCTTTTAATGCCTTAAAATTAAAGATACTTTTTAAGATTATCAATTATTGCATTTAACACATCAATATAATATTATTATGATTAATAATTTAATAAATTTTTACCTTAAAGATTGGATCAGCTTATAAGTAAATGTTGTCTTATAAGTAAGGTTCGGGGTTTAAATCTTAAGGTTATCCTTGAATGCACCATATTGATATGAGAGGTGTGCCCTTAAAATTATCTAAGAAAAGATTAGATTCAAGATACGTACAAACAAGTCCGAAGGCACCATAACAGTAACAAAAAAAAAACTTTTAAAAAACGCCTTACGGTACCAAAAAGTATTAGATTAACTTTTTCTTCTATATTTTATCAAGTTGACCACGTAACTCTAATTTTTATTTTTTAGTTACAACCACGTAACAATAAATTAGATCTTTCTTGTCAAGTCCTTTATATACAATAATAAATATGATTTATTTTTGGTACAGATCATTGACATTGTTATTGTTGGTATATAAATAAAATAAACAAAAATGGAGAAAAAGAGCTTAATTAAACTAATCTTAAACTTTATACCAAAAAAATAAAGAAAAACCAATCTTAGGTGAGGAGATTGGTTTAAAGAAGGTCATAATTTATTTATATTTTATAATAAAGATAGTCATTAATTTTACCAAAATTCAATTATTTATAAAAATTTAATCAAACATAAAAAAGGAGTCTGTGGAAAATGACTAAAGAGTAAAATTTACCGGCAGAATTTATAAAAATATAATTTTCGTATCCGGGCATAAAAGTCAAGTAAAATTTTTCCGTGACAAAATTAATACATTGAGTATACTCTAAGAAAGATATTAAAGGAAAAATTTTTAGGTTATTCTTTGTAATTATTTCTTACCATGAATGGCTCATTCTTTTTTTTTTTTTTTTGTGTAAGCACATGTATCTTTATCCGTTTTATGGTCTGAGATTAATCCTGTTTGGGTCGGGAGTGGTAAACGGTAAAGCCCTCCTAATAGTGGAGACTCCAGGACTTGAACCTTTGTTAGAATATTTTCAAAAAGTGGATGAATTATTGATTAAATATAAAGTTTAATCAATGGAATTAAGAAACTAATGCCTTGGTAAGGTTCCGGGTTAAGAAAATCGAAGTAAACTCGATTAATTGAAGCTTGGTAGGGCAGTCAACTGCCCATATAGGGCAGTCAACTGCCCTTGTGCAGAAAACATTCTGTATAAAATTTACACTAAGGCAGTTGGATGCCTTGGGAAGGGAGTCGACTGCCTTGGGGAGCAGTCAACTGCCCATATATGGCAGTCAACTGCCCATATATGGCAGTCAACTGCCCATAATACGATCAAGCTTCTGTATAAGATTTATGTTAGAGCAGTCGACTGCCATACCTGGACTTGCTTACTGTTTTAAAAATACACTAGGGCATTCGACTGCCATTTTCGGGCATCCGACTGCCCAGTATAAAAAGTGTATACAACGGCTAGTTTCTTGATTAAAGAGTTACAAGCTCATCCAAAAGATGTTATTCAACTTCTGAATGGTTAAGCAACATTACCATTTGTCTCCAAAGGTTGGGACCTTGTTGAACAATTGTGTTTGATGAATCAAACAACACAATTGAAAAATCATATCACTTGATTAAAGGTTGCATCACTTGGAATTAATCTCTATAAATAGAGATGTCAAGTTCATACTTGAGATATGATAAAAATATACCAGAATAATTCTGATATTCTTTCTTCCCTCTCACTCTCAAACTAAAGATAAGTTTCTTAGGCATTATTTGCTGCAGAAGATAGCGACTAAGACAAGATACTTTTGTACTTGTCAAGGGTATTTAGTGGTTTAATTTCACTAGTGCAAAGTGATTTTAAACAAGGGCTTCTTTGTATCCTAGGGATATTCGATAAACCCCTGTTGCATGCCATAATTGGTGGGGGCGAAATAATCCTAAGGAAAGTGGCATTATAGCAGCATGCCTAGAAGCCATTTCTGCATTTGTTCGTGATTACCAAGGAGATCAAAATTCAAGGTGATTCAAGGCACTCAAGAACACTCAAGGTCATCTTCATATCCACCAAGGAGGTTCAACACAGAAGCAGAACCAATTTGAACAACAATCTTAGGAATATTTTTGGCTGTAATGAAGATGGATTCCTTGAGAGAGATGGTTACCAACTTTCAAAAATTGGAAAGATTTGATGGAGGGAATTTTCTAAGATGGCAACAAAAGATGCGGATTCTCCTCACCACACTCAACATTGCATATGTCCTCACTACTCCAAAGCCAAAAGAGAAAGAAAATGAATCAAGTGAGGAAGTTCATCAAAGACAGAAATGGGAAAACGATGACTACACCTGTAGGGGTTGCATTTTAAACGGTATGTCTGATTCCCTATTTGATACATATATCATAGTTACTACATCAAAAGAATTGTGGGATAAGTTAGATGCAAGGTACATGGCAGAAGATGCAACTAGCAAAAAGTTTCTAGTGACAAGTTGGAATTCTTTCAAAATGAATGAATCCAAATCTGTCATGGAACAATTTGCTGAGATTGAAATCATCTTAAATAAATTCAAGCAATATAATATGTCTATGGATGAATCAATAATTGTATCTTCTATCATTGATAAACTCCCATCAACATGGAAAGATATCAAGAGGACCTTGAAACATAAAAAGGAAGATATAACTCTTGAGTACCTTGCAAGCTATCTTCGGATAGAGGAACAATATCGCAAGGAAAATGAAAAAGAAAAGGAGACTAACATCTCCAAGGTCCATGTGGTGGAGGATGTTCAACCCAGCAAGAAATCCACAAAGAAAAAGGAGTATTCCATCAAAGGTCAGAAATTCAAAAAGAAAAAGGGTGCATGTTTCCATTGTGGAAAACAAGGGCACTTTAAGAAGGACTGCTATATCTTCAAAAAGAAGAAAGGTGCATCCATGGCAACCAAGGACAACTTTGTTGCTGTAATTTCTGAGATCAATGTCCTTGAAGACAAGGAAGCATGGTGGATTGATTCCGGTGCTACAAAGCATGTGTGCACAAACAAAGCTCTGTTCAAAACTTTCCAAGAGGAAGAGGAAGGCAATGTGCTCTACATGGGGAATTCTTCAACAACTGAAATCAAAGGCAAAGGGACAATAGATTTAAATTTTACTTCTGGAAAGATATTAACTTTAACTAATGTTTATTATGTTCCAGAAGTTAGGAAAAATCTTGTGTCTGTAAGTTTGCTCAACAAATTTGGTTTCAAGTTAGTGTTTGAAGGGGATAAATTTATATTATCCAAGGGTGGAATCTTTGTTGGGAAGGGTTATGCCAATGAAGGCATGTTTAAACTTAATGTATCTTCCATCAATAATAAGATGAATGATTCTATTTACATGGTTGACTCTTTTGATTTATGGCATAGTCGATTAGGTCATGTACATTATGCTAGAATGATTAACATGTCTAAATCGAACTTGATTCCTTTCATAAAAACAAGTGATAGAAAATGTAAAACTTGCATGCTTACAAAGATAACAAGGAAATCATTTCCTAAGGTGGAAAGAAGTTCTAAATTTCTTGAATTAGTACATAGTGATGTAGGTGATTTGCATGGAACTCCATCTATAGGAGGAAAGAAATACTATGTTACTTTTATTGATGATTTCTCTAGGTTTTGCTATGTTTATTTGATGCATTCTAAGAATGAAGCATTAGAAAAGTTCAAAACATATAAGAATGAAGTAGAATTGCATTGTGATACTAGAATTAAAACTTTGAGAACTGATAGGGGAGGAGAATACTTTGATCCATCATATTTTGAATCTGTTGGAATTGTACATGAACTAACCCCACCATACAGTCCTCAATCTAATGGTGTGGCTGAAAGGAAAAATAGATCACTAACTGAAATGGTGAATGCCATGATGTCCTATTCCGGATTAGGACAAGGTTTTTGGGGTGAGGCAATGTTGACTGCATGTCACATTCAAAATAGAGTTCCAAGCAAAAGGAACAAAGTAACCCCATATGAATTATGGAAGAAAAGGAAACCCAACTTAAGTTATCTTAAGGTATGGGGTTGTAGAGCAATAGTTAAAGTTCCTGAACCTAAAAGAAAGAAATTAGGTGAAAGGGGAGTTGAGTGCATATTTATTGGTTATGCACAAAATAGTAAGGCTTATAGGTTTTTGGTCATTGAACCAAATGATTCGATTTCAATTAATACAGTTATTGAATCGAAAGATGCCTTATTTGATGAAGGAAGATTTAATTCAGTTCCTCATGCAAAAGATATTGCTCAAAATAGTTCAAAAGATCTTGAAAATGATTCTTCCAAATTTCAAGAAGAAGAAAACCTTGTACCTAGAGTAAGTAAAAGAGCTAGAAAAGCTAAAACTTATGGGTCAGATTTTCACATGTTTCTTGTTGAAGGAACAAGAGAAAATATAGATAATCATATTGAATATTGCTTCAATATGGAATCCGATCCTAGGACATTTAAAGAGGCTATGAAGTCTCAAGATATAGCTTTTTGGAAGGAAGCTATAAGTGATGAGATGGATTCAATTATGGGAAATAATACATGGATTTTAGTAGATTTGCCTCCAGGTTGCAAACCAATAGGTTGCAAGTGGATTTTCAAAAAGAAAATGAAACTGGATGGTACTATAGACAAATTTAAGGCTAGACTTGTTGCTAAGGGATTTACACAAAAGCATGGAATCGATTATTTTGATACATATGCACCGGTAGCAAGAATTGCTACAATCAGAATGCTTATGGCGTTGGCCTCTATATATAAATTGGAAATTCACCAAATGGATGTAAAAACTGCATTCTTAAATGGTGAATTGGATGAAGAGGTGTATATGGAACAACCTGAAGGGTTTGTGATTCCAGGACAAGAAAAGAAAGTGTGTAAACTTATTAAGTCTTTGTATGGACTTAAGCAAGCCCCTAAGCAATGGCATCAAAAATTTGAAGAGGTTGTTCTAGCAAACGGATTTATTATTAATGAATCCGATAAATGTGTTTATAGTAAGTTTGAAAATGGTAAAGGTGTCATCATTTGTTTGTATGTTGATGACATGTTAATTTTTGGTACGGACTTAGAACAAGTGGAAAGTACCAAGAATTTTTTGTCAAATAACTTTGCCATGAAAGATATGGGTGTTGCAGATGTGATTTTGGGTATAAGGATTCATAGAATGGATAATAAATTGATCTTATCTCAATCACATTATGTTGAGAAGATTCTCAAAAGATTTAATCATTTTGATAGTGCAACGGTTGCAACACCTTATGATCCTAATTTGAAATTAACTTCAAATAAGGAAATGCCAGTTGCACAACTTGAATATGCAAGAGTTATAGGTTGTTTGATGTATGCTATGACATGCACAAGACCGGATATAGCTTTTGCAGTTGGCAAGCTTAGTAGATATACTAGCAACCCCAGTAACTTGCATTGGAATGCCATTTCTAGAGTATTAAAATACTTGAAGAAAACCATTGATTATGGCATTGTTTATAGTGGTGAACCTTCGGTCTTAGAAGGATATACAGATGCAAGTTGGATCACCAACATGGACGATTATTCATCCACAAGTGGATGGATATTCATGTTTGGTGGGGGTGCAGTTTCTTGGGGATCTAAGAAACAAACATGCATAACAGATTCTACTATGGCTTCAGAATTTGTGGCATTAGCTTCGGCAAGTAAGGAGGCTGAATGGTTGAGAAATCTACTTTATGAGGTTCCTTTATGTCCAAAGCCAATGTCGCCTATTTCAATTCGATGTGATAGTGGAGCAACATTATCAAAGGCTTATAGCCAAGTTTACAATGGGAAGTCTAGACATATTGGTCTAAGACATAGTTATGTTAGACAACTTATTCTAGATGGGGTGATCACCATAAATTTTGTCAAGTCTAGTGAAAACTTGGCGGATCCATTGACAAAAGGACTTACAAGAGAAGTTGTGTCTAAGACTTCCAAGGGGATGGGACTCAAGCCCATTAACTTAGTCACACATGATGGAACCTCAACTCAACGCTTAATTGGACATTAAGTCTTGAGTTTTAACGAGTCCAAGTACATCATATGAATGTGGCTGCAAGTACTTATTTTAAATAATCATTCCCAAGTGATAAAGTGCTTGAAACTGTATGATAAAGGAGGAGGTTGAGTTTTTACTCTTAATGGACCCATAACACGTAAATATAGTGTTGGAATGCTTATACGGTTGTATTCTTGATGGAGTTCACCTATATGAGTGGAAGTGGTGCCGTTTCTAGGAGCTCAGGGCTTGGCTCTCAAGCACTCACGAATAGATACAAGACACATGGCCAGTAAACGTGTCGAGCTTTTGCTAAATGACTCTTGACGAGTTTTGAAGTCTTATGTGTGAATTAATGTATGACTAATCGTATAGAACCGCTGGTTCAAAGAACTAGTTCTACCATGCCGTTCTGATTAATTCAACAGCATTTGTTCACTAAAGTGGAGGTTTTATATCAGGATTGATACCTTCATTTATGCATAAGGATTCCTTAAGTATCGGATTTACTTTATTTTGAAAATGGTGGGGGATTGTTAGAATATTTTCAAAAAGTGGATGAATTATTGATTAAATATAAAGTTTAATCAATGGAATTAAGAAACTAATGCCTTGGTAAGGTTCCGGGTTAAGAAAATCGAAGTAAACTCGATTAATTGAAGCTTGGTAGGGCAGTCAACTGCCCATATAGGGCAGTCAACTGCCCTTGTGCAGAAAACATTCTGTATAAAATTTACACTAAGGCAGTTGGATGCCTTGGGAAGGGAGTCGACTGCCTTGGGGAGCAGTCAACTGCCTTTATAGGGCAGTCAACTGCCCATATATGGCAGTCAACTGCCCATAATACGATCAAGCTTCTGTATAAGATTTATGTTAGAGCAGTCGACTGCCATGAGAGAGCAGTCGACTGCCATACCTGGACTTGCTTACTGTTTTAAAAATACACTAGGGCATTCGACTGCCATTTTCGGGCATCCGACTGCCCAGTATAAAAAGTGTATACAACGGCTAGTTTCTTGATTAAAGAGTTACAAGCTCATCCAAAAGATGTTATTCAACTTCTGAATGGTTAAGCAACATTACCATTTGTCTCCAAAGGTTGGGACCTTGTTGAACAATTGTGTTTGATGAATCAAACAACACAATTGAAAAATCATATCACTTGATTAAAGGTTGCATCACTTGGAATTAATCTCTATAAATAGAGATGTCAAGTTCATACTTGAGATATGATAAAAATATACCAGAATAATTCTGATATTCTTTCTTCCCTCTCACTCTCAAACTAAAGATAAGTTTCTTAGGCATTATTTGCTGCAGAAGATAGTGACTAAGACAAGATACTTTTGTACTTGTCAAGGGTATTTAGTGGTTTAATTTCACTAGTGCAAAGTGATTTTAAACAAGGGCTTCTTTGTATCCTAGGGATATTCGATAAACCCCTGTTGCATGCCATAATTGGTGGGGGCGAAATAATCCTAAGGAAAGTGGCATTATAGCAGCACGCCTAGAAGCCATTTCTGCATTTGTTCGTGATTACCAAGGAGATCAAAATTCAAGGTGATTCAAGGCACTCAAGAACACTCAAGGTCATCTTCATATCCACCAAGGAGGTTCAACACAGAAGCAGAACCAATTTGAACAACAACCTTGTCCAAGTACCTTGGGAAGAAGTCCAATTCCACTTCTTCCAACCACTTATTGGTGGCTCATTCCTTGTTTCATGAAGAAAATAACGGATTAAACAAAACATAAAACATACCTTTGTTTAGATTGGTCGGACTACTCCTCCAAACCAAAAAACCTGCTTAATTTTTTGAGGAGTTTGAATAAAAATATTAAACATGTTAAAAACTCATGGGTTGTGGCTCAATTGGCAACGCAGACTGAGTTTATAGGAAGAGCTCTCAAGTTTGATCCCTACTAAACACATATTTGGGGAGAGGTGAGGAGTCTTAACTGTGACTAAACCTCGAGCAGGATTAGTCTCAGACCGTTAAAACAGATGAAGATACCTGTGGTTTACACAAAAAAAAAATTAAACTTGTTAAAAGGGTTTGGGCTTTACATCAATGCCCTTATAAAAAAATAGAATGAGCTTGGGTTTATTATTTCAAATCCAAGCACGATCCCACTTAACCTGGTTCAATAATTATAACTTTTTATTATTTTTATACTAATGCATTTCCAATTACTTTTGATCTTTTGTGCAATTTAATTTAAGTTTGTATTAATTTTTTTAGATTTTAATTAAACTTTTTATGTTTTTTGTAATCTTTTTGTAAGAATATATTTTAACTTATTGTGTTATACCTATTATGTGTATTAATTTTTTTATATTTTATTATGTACATTTTTAAAAAAATTTAATAGTATTTGGAAGGGCTTAGACTTACTCATTTTATTCAAAAAGGATTGGACAAAAAGTAAGGCTCGCAAAGTCGACTGGATTGGTTTCACTATTAATCTCTTAATACCTTACCTAAACTCTACTCGAATTTGACCTAACCCGCCCCATGAACACCTCAACCCTCGTCTAAGGGTAGCCTTTAAATAATCATATAGACAAATTTGCCTCGAAGATGGTAAATATAAGCATATACTAAGATTAAGAACAAAATGAAACAACGTAATCTTATTCACATATATATTACCATTATTATTCATCTATATATAAATATTGAGAAAAATTTTACAATAAGGTCAAAATTTTTTATCTTACTATAAGGTTAACATAAATACATATGATTAAGCATACATTTAGTTTTTGTAGGAGTAAACTATATTAGAAGTATCATAAATAAACAAGAATAAGCACAAAATTAGTGTCAATATATGTAAACACATTATAATTTTGTTACAAGATGTGTTTATGTTTATTCTTATATGTTACAATACTTCTAATATATTTTAAGCCTAATGATACTAAATTTATACTTAATAATGTGTGTTCATATTGATCTTACAATAAGATCAAAAATTTTGCTCTTAGTGTAGAATTCTCCTGCTTGCTAATCTTCTTTATTAATTTATATTTGTTTTGATTGAATCCTTGATATGATTTCCTTATTAGTTATCAATGTTGATGAGAACATAATATACTATAATGAAAATATAGTAATATCAGAGGAGTTTCATGTGCATGTACATAAGTCCTGTCTTCAGTTGTTTGGTCAAACAATAGAAAATATAGATTTTGTAATAATTTTTTATGGGTTGAATGTCAACGAACATAAACACACGCCATATCAACTAGATTAGAGTCTTGTTTCAGGTCATGAGGATGAAGTCAAGTTAGATTAAAATTCCATAATCTTATCGTTTTCGATTTTAGATTTTGTAACTTTTAATTAAAAATTAGGATAAACGCACTTAATTTACGTGCATTGAAGATCTTTGTTTGGTTTTTGAAATTTCAAAAACAGTAAACAAAATTGTTTTTCTTTTCTCTTTCTTTTTTAAATCAAAACACATTGTTTCATGTTTTCTTTCCGAGGGCATTTCATCATGAGAACCACGTTTTAATTAGTGTTATACCAAAAAAAAAATGGGACTTTGAATTTGGATCATAAACTTCGACTAGTCCAGGTAAAGAAAAGTGATACTGGTAACCATAAAATATTAAGTTTCAAGATTTTGAATATTAACTCAAATAATAATGGTTTTATCTTCAAGTTTGTAAGCTTGATCTTGACCCGCGTTAATTAAGGTTTGACACGTAAACATAGGAACCATCCTGGCTTATGCAGCAGCCCAGGCTTTTAATTTCTTGTAGTTTTACCGCCTCAAATCCTAACTCAAAAAATGAAAAGAAAAAAAAAAACTACTTTTTTGGCCCCAATTGTTTACGCCCATCACTTTTTGAGTTACAAATGAATCTGTTGAAACGTTCCCACATAACAGTAGAGTTGTAAATGGGTGGGTACTAAGTATCTAAATCTGATTATATTTTAGAATATTCAAATCCGATTGCTAAATATATTAACCTTACTTAATCGAGTCGGATAGTACAAGATACCTTTTATTGGGTACCCGTTTACATCCTTACATAATAGTGCGTTTGGATAAAAATTTTTAAAATTTTGAAGAATATCAAAATGTAAGCATTTTAAAATTCATCAATTCAAAATATTAGGATTTGTGATTGTATTGTTTGAATAAGTATTTTTTTTTTAAATTTTGACTATTAGAATTTGATAAAATAAAAAATAATTATAAAATAAAATGAATGATATTAAATATAAAATAAAATATGAAGTATAGGTATCATTATGTTTGTAAAAATATATAAATATTATTAATAATATGAATAAAATAAAATATATATTATATTTAAATAAAATAATATATTCTTTAGTTTTTGTATTTGATTGTGGGTTAAATGTAATACTGTAGAAGTAGTTTTAGAGTGAAAAACCATCTATCTAAGTAGAGGTGGCAAACGAGTCGGTTCGGACGGTTTCGGGTCGGGTTATATTCGGGCTTGGGTTATTTCGGTTTCGAGTTTTTTCAATCTCAGTTTTTTTCGATCTCGTATTTTTTTCGATCTCGGGTTTTTTCGATTTCGAGTACTTTCGGATTCGGTAATTTTCGGTTTTGGGTATTTTCGGATTCGGTTATTTTAGGGTTTGATCCGATTTTGAGTTCGGTCCAATTTTAATCGGGCAGATTTAGCGGGCTTAGTCAAATTATTTTGAAAATTTTATAAATTATAAATATTTTTATAATTTTAAATGTAATAATTAATTTAATTTTATATAGTCATTACAAGAAAATTGTTATACGCTGACACTCAAAAAATCGTTGGTAAAGCTTAAAACTCTATTGGTATATCTCAATCAACCTTATACCAACGATCAAAATGTGTATTCTGACGAATTTTTAACTGTTGATATATCCTTTGTCGATATAGACCTATTCTGACAAAATTTTTATCGTCGGAATAAGTAGTAAGTTTGTACAAACGGTTTGGATTCACCAATAAAACTATATCCATTAATATAGCTTTCTTGCCTATACTAACGAATTAAACTGTCAGAATAAGTACTAAGGATATACTAACATTATAATTTCATCATTAAAAATTTGTCAATAAAGTTATATCCATTGGTATAGCTTTCTTGCCTCTACCGATAGATTAAGCCATCAAAACAATTATTAAGAATACACCAACATTATGATTTCGTCACTAAAGCTATAACTATTGCTATAGCTTCCTTATCTATACCAACAATTAGTTAGATGCTATATTTTTACCGATGATCAATGCTTGTTGATATAACCCTTCGCTTTTTACCCATTCCAACAATCAAAATTATATTTTACTAACAATTTGTAATCGTTGGTATAGCCTTGAAGATTCTAATAATAAATTTCATTAATATAAATGTTAAAGCATTGGTAAAAACATATATTTGAATTATAATTTTAATTATTAATATTTATTTATTTATTTATAATATTAATTCGGTATAATTTCATATAAAGTAAAAATTGCACAATAAAATACAAAATATTCAATAACATTTGAAATAAAACTATAAACAAATTTTTTATAATCTACAAAGAAAGAATAAGTAAAAAACTAAAATTATTGTACTAAACCTAGATAATAACAAACATCACTTAATGTCTACAAACATGGTGCCAGAAGTAAATAAAGAAGTGTCCAAGATAAATAATCCCATCATAGGTTTTTATGAAACATCTGCATAAAATAAAAAACACAATTAGATATTGAAGTTACAAACAAAAACAAATTACAGTAATTTTGAAAATGATTTTTATGAAACACTTAACATCATGAAACAAAAAAAAAATTCATAAAATGATTTTTTTTCATGCATGCACCTTCAATTATTTGGGAGTTGGGAGGCACAACCTATATATGGCATAAGAAGAATGGCATTTGTGATTAACTGATAATCATAATAGTATTATGCAATCAGTAGTAAAATTCCTTTAGTATTTGGCTAGCATTAATGTCTCAGAAATACCAGTTAACATTTAATGCTTAAATAAACCCCAATAACTGTACATAACTTTCTGCAATATTTGTTTAATTTTCCCACGTCTATCTACCCTCTTAATAATGATTTGGAAAGAAAATGAATAAATAATAATAATTTCTTCGTAAGACTAAATATATATATATATATATATATATATATATATATATATATATATATATATATATGATGGCATCTGACAACCTACACACAAACTTTCCACATGACTTCAGCCAACATACTTAAAAATCTTAAATAAATTACCAACTCAAATCATTCCCAAATTGCCTTTGTAAAATAAAATTAATACTTGAAATACTCTTCTAACTTAAAAGCAGTTATAAATTTCAACTAACATTCATAGTAACCACTAAAAATTCGAAGCACCAAGTCTAGATATTTGTATTTCACTAAAATTTCTAGGGATTGCACATTGAATCACATTTCAAGTACCAAATCAGTAGAAATATGATAAAAATAAAGATTCATAGATTCATTAATTGAATTAGATGAAGCAAAGAAAGCAGAAAAAAAAAACAAAAAAGCTCACTCTTTCGATCATTCATTTCAGGGGAAAGCATGGTGTTGATTATCCAAATGCCTGTTGCCTTCAAATAACACAACAAAGAAAAAATTGAATCAAGGTCAAATTCAAAGGATGAAATCATGTGAGAATTTGCAAAAGAGGAAACAGAATCTAACAGTTAAATATAGATATAAAAAACTACAGCATCTACATGAAAACCAACAAAAAATCTGAAAGTTTCGCTGCTATCACTGGGGCAAACGATGAAATAGCTTCAAATTAGAGCAAAGCCTAATATCGATAGCAGTTCCTAATGAAGCAATTGTAGCAGCTCTAGAACCCACTGGTTTTCCCCCTTTCCAAGCTCCCCGCACTGGTACTTTCGGGTACCGAGTGAAAGAACAGAGCCCTAAGTTTCTTTGTCACGAGTTTCCTATGCTTTAGGGTAATCAAATAGAGAAAGAAGACAGACCTTGTGAGAGTGATGGAGAAACGATAATTGAAACAGAGAGGCATACGTTTCCTCTGTATTCTATGGAAAGAGAGAAAGAGACCTTGTTATCCCTGCCCATCTCTCGTCCTTAGAGAAAGCCATTGATAGAAAAGAACTTGCTAACTGCAGGAAAGGGTTAAAAATGGTTCCTAGATAGAAACAAAACTCTTTGTTTTGGAAATTAATCTTGTGAAGAATAAGAAAATGGCGGTTCAATGTGAGCGGGAAAATGAGATTTAATAAATTTTTGGAGGGATTATTTTTCTAGGTGCTGCTTTGTTTGCTATTATTATTTTTTTCTTAATATTTATACTTTAATTTTATAACAAAAATTAATATAATAAAATGTCAAAAAGTTATTAATATAAGTTAAATTTTGGATAAAAGATTGTTTGCGATGAGGATGAAGAACATCTACTCGAATTTGGATTCAGCTTGATGGAACTATATAGGAAGCAACAATTAGTACTTTCTTTTTCTTTTAAAGAACTATCATAACAATTTTGGTTATTTCTCCCTTTTTCTTACCTATTAAATGCAAATGGAATTTGTTCTTCAAAAAAAAAAGTTAAATTTTGATTTATTATTTATTGTTAATATTAAATTTAATTAAGAATAAAGTTTATTATTATTTTTAAGTACGTTAACAAGTAAGAATATCATGCAATTAGTTTTAGTTTAACATATAATTAATTATTGTAATTTATGGATAATTTAAATTAATTATATTTAAGTTTTTAAAGATTTTAACCCACAAAAACGTCTTGATTCTTCATCTTTAGTATCCAAATGATTAACTGGTTTTAAATTTTAAATTTCCTGATTTCATAATTTAGATTATAATTTATAAGTATAGTCAATAAAATTATGAATTACTTTTACTAGACAATAAAATTATTTATTATTAGTTAATTGGGATTGGATATAAGATATGCAAGGGATGCTACTTGATCCTGACATGAATAGTGAGAATAATACTCGAATTTAGTAATTACTCAATTATAGAATACCTTAACCTAATATAATCAGATCAAATAATGCAAGATACTTAATTATCATATATTTGTTGCCAAAGGCATAAGTTTGTGCTAGATCATGAATTGAGATGTTACACTTGGGATTCAATTAGGAAGAATAAGCTTGTAACATAATGAATAAAATGTTGTACACGTGTCACTCTTAGTTAATTTCATCATTTTATGTTAATTTGTATTTGTCTTAATGCAACCAAAAAGAATGGATTTTTGTGTGCGTTAATTCACTAAAGTTGTAGAAACATCAACGTTTTTAAATTAAAGTTAAAATTTAATAAATATTTATATAAATATAAAATTTTTACATTTTAATGTTTTATTTACTTGACAATTATTATTTATTTTTTTAATTTCCTGTGATATTCACATGTGTTATAAAATATATAATTATATATTAATAATTATATAAAAATTTATTTTTTAAGTGAGCCAAATATATATAGTAAAACTAAATAATTAAACATTTATATAAATGACATTATACTTTTAACAATAATTTATTGGGTTATTGTATTTTTTTAGGTCAACATTAGGCCATTCGAATTTAGACACTCTTAGTTCAATAAATTTCTTTTTTTTTTTTTACTTTGTTTTATTAGCTTTTTTAATAATTATATTATATTTTTAATAAAATTTTAAGTTTTTAAGAATTTTTTTACATTTATTTTGTTTTTTAAATACCAACATAATTAGTAATTAAATTAATCTAATCGCATAACTAGTTAACTAATTGTTCAATTATAATGTTGAATAAGATTATAGTATAGATTAAAAAAATACTTAATATTATGAATAATTGGTCAATTAATTACCTCAATTTTATATTTGTTTTGTTTTTGGTTTGTACATAAATCATAATATAACATTATTATATTAAATATAATCGTACTCATACATATTAATTAATCAAATATCTCATTAAAAATTTAGAATGTCATATTAAACAAGTTATATACACCAATTGATATTATATTATAAATAATAACATTTGATATAATCATATCATATACAGTTATACATCAACTGAATACTAATTTTTTCATGTTCACATTAACATAATAATATTATATATACACCAATTGATCGAATATCTAATTAAAATGTTAAATAGTAGATATTATTAAATTAATTAAAATAATGCGAGTTATTTAAATATAATTAATAATAATATTAATAAAGTATAAAAAATAAATTTTATTAAAATTAACACTTACACAGTAATACTAGTCTAATATATTATTAAATTACACTTTAATTTACTATTAGAATTATTATTTGTATCCACACTTTAATTTTACATTTAATAGATAATAAATCAATTGTTTTTAATAAATACTTAATTCTATTAAAATAATACTTACACACTAAGAGATTACATAATTTATTCTTAAAAGATTATTATAATATAATATAAATCATTATTATAATATACCAAATTGGTTTATTCATATATAAGATTATTATAATATAATAAATAATTAATTGCCAATAGCTTGAATTATTAATGTTTTTTGTTTTAAGGCTAAAAATAAAATTACCACTAGCTTGATTTATAATTTTCTCTTTTAATGATGCCCAAGCTTATAAAAAAAATTATACTTTTATTGTTTAATTTAATTACTTAACTTTTTCTAATCTTAAAAACTTGAATTTTAATTTTAAGATTAGGTTTTTTTTTAATCTAAATTTAATATCTTTCTATACTTGAAACTTTAAGAAAATATAGTTTAAATTTAATTTTATTAAAAATATTTTTAATGTGTTGCACAAAATATCAAATTCAAAGTTTCAAACAAATATTGAAATTATATTATTTTTTTATATATTTGATTTATTATTGTATTAAAATTAAAATTTTATTATAAAATAAAAATAATAAAATGTTAAAATGATTTTTATAATAAAATAAAATGTTAAATTAATAATATATTTATTATTATAAATGCAATAAGTATAATATTAAAGATTATTTGATATCATATATTATAGTGTTTTAAATTAATTTAATTTAATTTAACTAAAAAGATTCAATATTTATTTTACTGATAATACATAATTGATAAAATTATATAATAAATAATAATTATTTTCAAAATTTTAAACTTTTTAATTAAAAAGTGTATCAATTATTTATTTATTTTTAAATAATAATTATATTATTATAATTCGGGTTTTCTCGGGTTATAAATTCGGTTTTTTACGGGTTTCGGATTGGATCGGTCTCGGTCTCGGTCTCGGATCGTATCGGGCTTAGGTTATGTCGGGTTCGGGTTTCGAGCTTTTTCAGTTTTGGGTTTTTTTCAATTACGGGCTTTTTCGATTACAGACCTTTGACTTTTTTGGTCAATTCGGGCTGGTCCTGATCCGGTCTCGGGTTGATTCGGGCGGGTTTTCGGGTTCGGGCCAGTTTTTGCCACCTCTATATCTAAGTGGATTTTTAAGAACGAATTTGAGATATTAATTCCCTCTTGAAAAATTTAATAGAAATTTAAAATTCTTCAAATTTTTTTGGCAAGAAAATTGAATTTTGTACTTTTGAATGTTCTGATTAAAATGAATTTTCCTATTGAAATCTTTCGTTCAAACACACCTAAAGTGTTTTTCATAACATCAGTTGCATCTGAGTATTATTTAACGATTCCATCACGAAATAAAAAAATTAGGGACGAAAATTATGATCGAAATTTCTTTGTGGATATCTCCTTCATTGATAATATCATCATAATTTTGTTTAATTCCATCACAAATCTCCGGCAACGTATTTTTTTGCCACAAAATTTATAAATTTCGTCATAGTGTTTGGCCGAACCCAACAACTGCCCATTGCTACTATCCCTCACAAATTCAAAAAGCTGTCACTAATTTAGTCACAAGTGATATATATATATATATATATATATATGGATAATTATTCTATACAACACTAATGAAATTTTTTAACTCTACAAGTAGAGTTAAAATGATAATATATGTCTTTTGAAATATTAAGAACATAAAAAATAAATAAAATAAGACGTGTGTCTCATCCTAACCTCGTTTGTGAAGTCAAAAAATTCTATTAACGGTGGATAGAATAATTATCCTATATATATTACCAAATATTATGTTTTTCAAAAAAAATTATAATTTAGAATATATATGTGTGTGTGTGTGTGTGTGTGTGTGTGTGTTAAGAAAATGAAATTTGGAAGTATGAAATTGAATTTGAAATGAAGAAATACATTTTGTTAAAAAAATTAGCCTTGGGCAAATGCAAAGAAGATGCCTCAAAAGGTTGGTGCAGAAAATTTTCCTACAAAATAGCAGTTGACTACCTTGACATAAATGTTTTGGACAATTAATTGCTCAAAAGAGTAGTTGACTGTCCTCAAGGAAAACCACTTCTGTTTTATTTTTTGACTTGGGTAGTCAAATGCCCCAAGCCCAAAAAGTTTTTGTAAGTAAAAAAATACTAGGACAATCGACACAGGCATTTGATTGTCTATCCTAAAAATTCAAAAAAAAAGGTCCATTGGTCATGTCTCTTTATTTTAAAAGCCATGATTCTTTATCTGAAAGAAGACTAATCATGAAAAGGTGTTTCTAACACCAATTAGGGTTTATAAATACTTCCATAAATGTTCATTTTGATATAATCATTCGTATTTTTCTCTATAAGAACTGCATTTTCTATACTTATTTAATTGATATTTGGCTATTTGAACAATATAAGATCGCTAAATGTTGATTTTTTTTATTTTTGTTGTAATAAGGCGAACTTTCATATGGGTAGATACGTGGGCTCCACATGAGCACACACTTACCTAGATATTGAAATCATCATATATTGATGATTTTTAGTCTCCAATAAGCCATTCTAATCCATTGAATTACAATTACGACTTTTATTGAAAAATGTGCTATAAATCAAGAAATTACGATTTTGCCCATAAGTCACCGCGTCAAGCGATCAAAACTGACTTTTTGAATTGACTTTAGGGGTCTAACTTATTAATGTCAAAGCCTTAACTTGTTGTGTCAGACCCCATATCGAAAATTACAATGATAGGATTGAAAAAGACTGAAATAAGTAAAACTGATCGAAAACCTTATAAGTTAACATGGCCGACCGCTCTAGTTAAAAGTCAACTTCATGCATGGGACATGCATGTCATAAGGGTAATTCTCACCAACCTAAAGTTATGGACCAATTAGAAGAAGCATCAATGGAATATTATGGAAAATTAGATATTTAATGGATAATTATGAATAAACTTATAAGATAAACTTGCATGCTATTATCTATTCCTTATCCTACACCAACATGGCTAACATGAGCCTATAATGCCTACAAAGTCACGACTTCATCTCTCCCACCATGCCAAATAGAAACCAAGCAAGGAAATAAGAGAATAGAAAAGAAACATAGGGAAACTAGCCAAACCTTGACTTCCCCAGCTCTCTCTAAGTAATTTTAGGCTTATTTATTCAATTTTTCATGAATTTCTGACTCTCCTTCATCTCCTAAATGTCTTTCTAACCTTACTTTTCAAGGAAATATCAAGAAACAACAAGAAAGCTAGTGATAGAACATTTTCAACCAACACCCCTTGATCTTATAGGTAGGCTTTCATTCATGATCCCAACTTTATATAAGTTGTTTACAGGGTTATACTATGATGATTTATGGTTTTAAATTGAAGCAAAAAGGTTCCTTTGGTAGTGAGCTAGTTTCGGCTAACTTGTGAGACTACAGGGTATGGTTTGTTTCAAGCTTTGATTTTAATATATGTTGATTGTTTAATGATGTAGAGATGTTATATGGTGTTAAAATTGAATGAATTCATGTGTTGCAAGCTTGTACCTATTTAGCCACTTGAGGTTTCTAGTGGTGTCATGCTTAGTTGATGGGGAAAATTAACTATGTGGTGTAATTCATATAGCTAAGCATGATAATGGTGTTAATTTGGATTGGAATTTAATGAAAGGCATGCGTGTTCATTTGGCCTAGATGAAGAACAATGTGCAAGTAATGTGATCTTATATGAAAATGGTGATATATTAGTGTATGCATGATGTATAATTGATAGGTGTAAGTGGTTTGAAGTGAAACCATGAAAATGTGACACATTGTCAACTAATTTCATGAAAACCCTAATGGTACCTTATGTGAAAGTAATGTGCAATGAAGTGTATAGTGATGTTTAAGTTGTAATGTGTAACCATGTGAGATGTTTAAGTTGTAATGTGTAACCATGTGAATGGTATGTAATTATAATGATTATAACCTATTTGGTGGTATGGTGATTACTAAAGCTAAGCTTGAACAAGTGCCCAACTTATTGAGATTTAGGTAAGTTAACTTTGTAAGATGCATGATAGCATTATACATTGTAAGTACAACAATTATTAAGTAAGTTTGCAACAAAGCATTTAAGAGTTGCGAAACACATTCTTGGGATGAGGATTATTTGGGATACAGTGGCTAGTACTTTGAAACCTTCACAAGCTAGTTACATTGAAAACGTACTGAACAAATTTAGGATGCAATGTCACATCCCGTAATTTACAGTAATTTCCACATTTACACACACACAGAGTGAAGGTTGGGTTGTCGCAATGCTTTTATCACTCATTTCCTCTAAACAGTACCAAATTTCGGAAATAATTTATTTATTTACGAAATAGAAAATATTTACATCAGTAGTAATTCTTTAAAATTTACATCCCATGGATATGCATTACACAACAGTAGTATTGTATATAAACGCCTGAACATATAAAAGAAAATCAAAATACCTTCAGGATCCACTCAAGCTATCTTGAGAATCTATAGCATAGACGAAATTCATGGAACGGTATCACTGTAGGTAATCTGTGGAGTGGGAAAATAAAAGGTGAGCTAATATGCTCAGTAAGAGTATCAAAACAAATAAAATGCTACTAAAATCAAATAGCCAAAATAATTTAATAATCAATAAATATTTCTTTTCAAAATAATATTCACTTCACGTTTTGATAAACACCATATAACGAACGATTCAGTAGACAGTATTTATAAAACTCATTATCAGGAAATAAATCAATACCAACAATTAGTTCAGTGAAACAATTTAATAATCCATAATCAATTTAGTGGAGACCAGGCAACACCTAAGATATATCATGCTATAATAATGTCTCCAAAGGGAGAAATAATAACACGTGAAACATATGGCCATAGTTTAGGGGTCCACAGTGTGCACTGATCAGGTGACCACCGGGACGTTGATAATAGGATCAATATCTATTAGCACAGTATAGCAATAGTAACACATGACACGTGAGGATGATACGGGGCTTAATAGTCTCAAAACAGTGAATACACAGTAGAAACACCACTTATGAAATCACTTCCACTGATAGTATCTTCAGTTAGTTCATAAATAAATATACTAAAAGTATATATTCAGTTTATGAATAAAAATTCATAAAATATTTACAATTTAGTATTCTTTCATGAAAATGTCCTATTTATTTACAGGACTATAATAAGCACATGTTGGTACTTTCAAGCAATTAAAATTCCATAGCAGGAATATTTAAATATTATTTTTCAGTAAATAATCATATAATGAAATCTCAATAATTCACATGGAAATCACTTGGAGATTTATTTATTTCTATCATTGAAAAATATTAGAATTTATTTCTTAGAGTTCCTATAAATTCCGGCAGAATAATGGCTATTTTTAACTTAGCCTTCGTGCACTGAAAACACAGTTTATAAATTAGCCAGTATCCACAATTTCACCAATTCTAAAGCAATTCATTTCAAAATCACTTCAAAAAATCACGTGAACCAATTTATCCATTCATAGTATGTGACATCCCCGTCACTTCATCTTATCACTTATCTTTTTCCTTCTTTATTTAGATTTAGTTCGTGCAGTGTCCTTCTCTTCTTATCCTTAAGCTAATTATTTAATAGCTTATGTAACATTCTTACTCAATTACCATAAACATAAAAAATGATATATATACATATCATTCCATTTTCCACAGGATCTCATACATCGTCTTAACTTACATCCCCGACATCTTATATACATAAAGACTACTTGTACTGTACCGTAGCTGAATTAAACTTTACTATACATAAACATGTAAGTATACCTTCTGTGCTAACCAGGAAGCGTCTCGAGAAGGTACACTGCAATCTTTCTAAATTAAAGCTCTCTACTCGGAGCGAGGTCTACTTCAGGTAATCTGTAGGAAAAATAGTCGTAAAAGGGTGAGTTTACGCTCAGTAAGAAAAGTATGTAAAAGAGCGTACTATGCCTCTATATGCATTTTTCCTACTTGGCTCTATAATGTCATGTAAAGCATTATAAAGCATGCATCCTACTTCTTCTTTAAACCATCGTACTTCATACATACTTTAAAACATATATCATATACTTCTTCATACATACATCTTGTACTTGAAATAGATGGAGACTAGGTACAATGTTTAAGCGATTGAGTCGTCACATGAACCGTTCATTCCCATTCATATGACTCATATGACTCTAATCATGCATTAGTACAGTAGTGCACTCCGTATAGGTCAGGGATTCTCTCCTGCCTTTATAATTTCCACAGTGAACACTTGTCAGGTGTCACATGTGGGATTGAGGACCGGACTAGGGTTCCTCGCTCAACATACATATTACTGAGGACTTGATCAGAGTCACCCAGCCATCAGAAATGCATAATCATTACGCAGTCCATAGTCTCAAAACATTATATTATACTTTTTCCAGAAAACACTTTTGTGTTTAAATAACTTAAGCTTGAAAGCTCTTTTCATGCATGGCAGTCGACTGGTCTTATAGGGCAGTCGGCTGCTACTTCATAACTTCCTTTCTCGAAATTATTTTCATTTAAATTTCGGTATTTTCATATCTGAAAATACAAGAGGGCAGTCGACTGGTCAATATAGCAGTCGACTGGTTTTCAGACAGAATGTTTCTTAAGAAATAGCAGTCGACTGGCCCATATAGCAGTCGACTGTTTTTGAAACAGAATACATCTCGAAAAATAGTAGTCGACTGGTTCTATAGGCAGTCGACTGGTTTGAAACAGAATGCATCTTGAAAAATAGCAGTCGACTGTCTCATATAGCAGTCGACTGGTTTGAAACAGAATACTTCTGGGAAAATAGCAGTCGACTGGCTTACATAGCAGTCGACTGGTTTGCATCGGTTTTCGAAAAACGACGTTTTTGTTGTCTCTAGGCAGTCGGCTGCTACTTAAGGCAGTCGGCTGCTCCTAACCTAATTGGTACTAGGAGACAAGTCCGAAATTGCATCTTTTCCTGTTCAAAACAACTAGTACATCTCTCCAAAGCATGTAAAATCATCATAAAACATGCGGACATAGCCGCCTTACGTCCGTTACATAAATTCCTTACCTTGATTTCTTCGGAAACGCGAAATCACTTGATGCGTAACCCTAGCTTTCACTTCTTTAAATCTGAAATCATCACATCATATTAAACCTTAAATTAAACCACATACACATGTTATACTAACTCAAAACAACTTCACATCAACAACGAAATTGCAAGAATCATCCTCTTCTTTTACCTTCACTAGAGACCAAAACTTCAAATCTTGAGATCTCTTCCAATACTTGGAATCAATCCTTCAAACTTCAGATATCACCTAGTTTAACGACGAGGATCGTTTTTCGTTAACTGAACTTAATGAATTAGTGAGGCAGTAAGGTGGTTTGGCAAGGAGCTTGGAATGGAAAACTTGGAAACTTGGAGATGGAACGAGAGGGATGGGGCTGGCAAGGGGCTGACGTTGGTGATGGCTGGTGAGGGTGATGACTATGCATGTTTGCATTAAATGCTTCCTTATCCATCATCAATCTCAGCCATGCACTTCTCCCTTTGACTCATTTGACCCATTAATTTCCTCTTTTCCTCCTTCTCATCTCAGCCATTCATTAAATCACAAATCAAAATTTCTGATTTTATTTCTTTTCTCATACCTTAATTAAATTTCTGATATCAACATGCTTCATTTGACTTATTGACATTCAACTTTATTATTTCTTCTATATTCCATTCATCATGCATACATTATTCATACCTCAATTACACATCAATCTTCATATTCATTTAATCATATTAACTTAGAAATACTTTACAAACATGGAGGAATTACATGAAAATTAGGGATCTCACATCCTCCCCACCTTAGAAAATTTGGTCCTCCAAATTTGCCTTAGTTTATCATATGAATAATTCTGGATACCTTTCCTTCATTAAGCTCTCTAGCTCCATGTAGCTTCTTCCATTGTATGGTATTGCCAGAGCACTTTAACTAACGAGATCGTCTTAGACCTCAAAACTTTCTCTTTTCTGTCCAAAATCTGAATTGGTTTCTCTACATAACTCATATCTTCCCTTATCTCCAAGGGTTCATATTCTATGACATGAGACGGATCTGGATTATACTTCCGAAGCATCGATACATGAAACACATTATGCACTCCCGATAGCTCCGGAGGCAATGCCAATCTATAGGCAACATCGCCTATTCGATCTAAGACCTCAAATGGACCGATGTAACGAGGACTCAGCTTACCTCGCCGACCAAATCTCATAATTCCTTTGGATGGAGAAACCTTCAAGAATACATAATCTCCAACCATGAACTCAAGTGGCCTCCGTCGAGCATCTGCATAGCTCTTTTGTCTACTTTGAGCTGTCTTAAGCCTCTGACAAATCAACTTAACATCTTCTGATGCTTGCTCGACTAGATCTGGAGCTAATAACTTACGTTCGCCCACTTCTTCCCACCCAATCGGAGATCGACACCTTCTTCCATACAGAGCTTCATATGGTGCCATCCCGATGCTTGCATGATAACTATTATTGTATGCAAACTCAGCCAATGGCAGATGGTCATCCCAGGAGCCTTTAAAGTCCATAGCACAAGCCCTCAACATATCCTCGAGCGTCTGAATCGTGCGCTCGGACTGTCCATCAGTCTGCGGATGAAAAGCTGTGCTAAAACTTAACTTAGATCCCATGGCTTCTTGAAAATGCTCCCAGAAATGGGAAGTAAACCTGGAATCTCTATCAGAAGTGATGCTCACTGGAACACCGTGTAGTCTTACAACATCTTTTACATACATATCTGCCAAAGTATTGAGTGTATCAGTTGACTTCATAGGCAGGAAGTGAGCTGATTTTGTCAATCTATCGACAATCACCCAAATACCATCATGATTCTTCTTGGTTCTGGGTAACCCCATAATAAAATCCATCGTAATGTGTTCCCACTTCCACATAGGTATAGGCAGAGGGTGCAGTAATCCTGCTGGCTTTTGGTGCTCTACCTTGACCTGTTGACATGTGAGACATTTTGCTACAAAATCTGCTATGTCTCTCTTCATGCCATTCCACCAATACACCTTGCGAAGATTATAATACATCTTCGTACTTCCTGGGTGCAACGTGTACTTAGTGGCATGTGCTTCAGTTAAAATCAGCTTCTTCAATTCATCATCATTAGGAACACATATACGACTTTTAAACCTCAAAATTCCATCACTACCAAGATTGAACTCTGAGATCATACCTGGCTGCATCTGATTTATAGCCTCAATGCATCTATCATCTTTCTTTTGAGCACTTCGGATTCTATTCATCAATTCTGGCTCAATCCTCAAACTAGCCATCATTCCAATTGGCTCATAATTCATGACATTAAGGTTGAGGCTTGCAAATTGCTCAATTAATTCATGCTCTTTTATCATCATATAAGACACCATACTTACATGCTTCCGGCTCAGAGCATCCGCCACCACATTAGCTTTCCCCGGGTGGTACAAGATCTCACAGTCGTAATCCTTTAGAAGCTCGAGCCATCTTCTTTGTCTCATATTCAATTCTCTTTGAGAGAACAAGTATTTCAGACTTTTATGATCCGTAAAAATCTGAAATCTCTCACCATATAAATAATGCCTCCATATTTTCAGGGCAAACACTACTGCAGCTAACTCCAAATCATGAGTCGGGTAGTTCTTTTCATGGTCCTTCAATTGTCTGGAACCATAGGCCACTACCTTACCGTGCTGCATCAACACACATCCCAAACCTTGCCCTGAGGCATCACTATACACCGCCAATCCACCTGAACCACTAGGGATGGTAAGGATTGGTGCAGTTGTTAGCCTGCGCTTCAACTCTTGAAAGCTACTTTCACAGGCTTCATTCCACTCATACTTCACTTCCTTGCGCGTCAAGCGTGTCAGTGGAGCAGCTAGCTTCGAGAAATTCTCTACAAACCTTCTATAGTAGCCAGCTAAACCCAAGAAACTCCTAATCTCCGTCACAGTCTTCGGTCTTTCCCATTGAACCACCGCTTCAATCTTTGATGGATCAACTGAGACACCCTCTTTACTGATCACATGACCTAAAAAGGAGATCTGGTTCAACCAGAAATCGCACTTACTTAGCTTGGCATACAATCCTCTATCCTTGAGGGTTTGCAAAACTATCTTTAAATGCTGCTCATGCTCTTCCCGAGACCTCGAGTAGACCAAAATGTCATCGATGAAGACAATGACAAACTGGTCCAGGTACTGCTTGAATACATCATTCATCAGATTCATGAAAGCTGCAGGTGCATTGGTCAGACCAAACGGCATCACTAGGAATTCATAGTGACCATACCGTGTCCGAAATGCAGTCTTAGGGATATCTTCATCTCGAATCTTCAACTGGTGATATCCCGATCTCAAGTCTATCTTGGAAAAGACTTGTGCACCCTTAAGCTGATCAAAGAGGTCGTCAATTCTAGGAAGAGGGTACTTGTTCTTGATCGTCACTTTATTCAGCCACCGGTAGTCAATACATAACCTCATACTACCGTCCTTCTTCCGGACAAAAAGCACAGGAGCACCCCAAGGGGATACGCTGGGTCGTATGAATCCCTTGTCTAGCAACTCCTGAAGCTGTTTCTTAAGTTCTTCCAATTCTACCAAAGCCATCCGGTAAGGAGCTCTTGATATAGGCTCAGTCCCCGGCACCAAATCAATAGTGAACTCCACTTCTCTATCCGGAGGAAGTCCTGGAAGATCATTCGGAAATACTTCTGGAAAATCTTGGACTACAGGAATATCCTTGAGTCCGGGACGTTTCTGATCTACGTCCTCCACATAAGCAATGAATCCTTCACATCATCATACATATTATTCATTATTTTCATTTGCAAACAATTCAAAATCAAACGTTCTTTCATATTAATTACTTGCAAAATTTACAACATAGCTAACAGGTGAAGAGAATGTTACGCTCTTAGCATAACAGTCCACTATGACATGATTATTAGCTAACCAATCCATACCCAAAATAACATCAAACCCATACATATTCAGTAGGATTAGGTCAGCCTTAGATTCTCTTTCTCCTACCCGTAGCTTACAATCTCTATACACTAACTCTGTCATTTGTGATTCCTTAAAAGGTGTGCTTATCCTTAATAAGTGTCCTAAAGTCTCAGGCTCAACAGGTATTTTCATGGCAAACTTAGGAGACACAAAAGAATGCGTAGAGCCTGGATCAAACAATGCCATGACATTCACATCAAATAGGTAAATTGTACCTTTAATCACTTTGGACGAGGCATCGGCAGACTCTTCGTCGATGGCAAACACTCGTCCGTGGGTCACAGCTTTCTTCCCCTTCTCGGCAGCAGTGGCCTTAGGTTGCGGTTTAGGGGTCTTATCTGATTCCTCAGGCATCTTCGGATCTCTTTGAGGGCAATCCTTAATCATGTGCCCTTTCTCCCCACATCTAAAACAAGCGCCACTCGCCAAGCGACATGGTTGTGATCCATGAAACTTCCCGCACTGCTCACATCTTTGCATTGTACTCTTTTGTGAGCTAGCGGTACTTCCAACTTGAATTCGGGATCGCTCATCACTTATCTTGATCCCCGTAGCTTTAGGAGTACCTATATCATTATCATTATTATCATAACTCCAATTTCGATATTATTCCATATAACCATTAAATTAATTTAAAGATCATCTTTCTATACTTTACTTACCTATAGAAACTCCTTCAGATCGTCTACTCCTCCGATGTGGATACCTATCACTCTGAGTTTTCTCATCCGACTTCCGCTTCATCGGTTCCTTGCCCTTACCCTTGGCTCGGAAGTCAGCATGATGCAAATCATAGTCCTGCTCACACAACTGAGCCTTACGGACAGCTTTTCCATAGGTGGTGATATCCATCGGATACAGTTTAGATCTAATCGGGGACTTCAATCCCTCGATGAACCGGTATATCTTATGTCCTTCATCTCTGAGGACCTCTGGATCAAACCTACTCAAGGTAATAAACTTCGATTCATACTGATTCACTGTCATCGTACCTTGAGTCAAGCTGAGAAACTCAATCTTCAATCTATTCCGATCGGTGCGTGGGATATACTGCTCATGGAAAGCTTCTACAAATCTATCCCACGTGATCTCCTCATATCGGGCCTCTAACACGGTCCGAGTGGCTTGCCACCAATATTCAGCATCATCTACTAATAGGTAAGCAGCCAATCCTACTTTCTCCCTTTCGGAGCAGGGCATATATTCAAAAGATTTTAGGACAGCTTTCATCCAGTTCTCAGCTATCAACAAATCTCTTTCCCCCTTAAACTTGGGCGGATCCAACTTCTTGAATTCCTTAATCAATGCCACACTGCAATAAGCTCTAGGATCCCGCCTTCCAGTAACTGGGACTGGTGGGGTTACTTCAGTAGGAGGGGTAACAGTTGCAGTTGCTTGAGTGCTTGTGGCCACATTCGGGAAATTAGACATAAACTGGTTGAACATCGTGGCCATGTTCTCCATATGCTTTTCCATTTTCGCTAGCCTTGTGTTTGGGCTATGCGGTGGAGATGGATGAGGAGACGGAACTGGGGGCTCTTCAGTGCGACCCCGTCCTCTTCCTCTACTTGTACCTCTTCTTCGTGAGCTCATACTGTAAATATAATCATCATTGGGCTCTTTAGTATAACTAGAAATAGCTATACTATACATTTATATTCAGACAAGTACAATACAATCGGGGAATATACTCTATTTCTAGCTTCTCGACACTGACAAACCTCAATCTAAACTGCTCTGATACCACTCTGTGACATCCCCGTCACTTCATCTTATCACTTATCTTTTTCCTTCTTTATTTAGATTTAGTTCGTGCAGTGTCCTTCTCTTCTTATCCTTAAGCTAATTATTTAATAGCTTATGTAACATTCTTACTCAATTACCATAAACATAAAAAATGATATATATACATATCATTCCATTTTCCACAGGATCTCATACATCGTCTTAACTTACATCCCCGACATCTTATATACATAAAGACTACTTGTACTGTACCGTAGCTGAATTAAACTTTACTATACATAAACATGTAAGTATACCTTCTGTGCTAACCAGGAAGCGTCTCGAGAAGGTACACTGCAATCTTTCTAAATTAAAGCTCCTCTACTCGGAGCGAGGTCTACTTCAGGTAATCTGTAGGAAAAATAGTCGTAAAAGGGTGAGTTTACGCTCAGTAAGAAAAGTATGTAAAAGAGCGTACTATGCCTCTATATGCATTTTTCCTACTTGGCTCTATAATGTCATGTAAAGCATTATAAAGCATGCATCCTACTTCTTCTTTAAACCATCGTACTTCATACATACTTTAAAACATATATCATATACTTCTTCATACATACATCTTGTACTTGAAATAGATGGAGACTAGGTACAATGTTTAAGCGATTGAGTCGTCACATGAACCGTTCATTCCCATTCATATGACTCATATGACTCTAATCATGCATTAGTACAGTAGTGCACTCCGTATAGGTCAGGGATTCTCTCCTGCCTTTATAATTTCCACAGTGAACACTTGTCAGGTGTCACATGTGGGATTGAGGACCGGACTAGGGTTCCTCGCTCAACATACATATTACTGAGGACTTGATCAGAGTCACCCAGCCATCAGAAATGCATAATCATTACGCAGTCCATAGTCTCAAAACATTATATTATACTTTTTCCAGAAAACACTTTTGTGTTTAAATAACTTAAGCTTGAAAGCTCTTTTCATGCATGGCAGTCGGCTGGTCTTATAGGGCAGTCGGCTGCTACTTCATAACTTCCTTTCTCGAAATTATTTTCATTTAAATTTCGGTATTTTCATATCTGAAAATACAAGAGGGCAGTCGACTGGTCAATATAGCAGTCGACTGGTTTTCAGACAGAATGTTTCTTAAGAAATAGCAGTCGACTGGCCCATATAGCAGTCGACTGTTTTTGAAACAGAATACATCTCGAAAAATAGCAGTCGACTGGTTCTATAGGCAGTCGACTGGTTTGAAACAGAATGCATCTTGAAAAATAGCAGTCGACTGTCTCATATAGCAGTCGACTGGTTTGAAACAGAATACTTCTGGGAAAATAGCAGTCGACTGGCTTACATAGCAGTCGACTGGTTTGCATCGGTTTTCGAAAAACGACGTTTTTGTTGTCTCTAGGCAGTCGGCTGCTACTTAAGGCAGTCGGCTGCTCCTAACCTAATTGGTACTAGGAGACAAGTCCGAAATTGCATCTTTTCCTGTTCAAAACAACTAGTACATCTCTCCAAAGCATGTAAAATCATCATAAAACATGCGGACATAGCCGCCTTACGTCCGTTACATAAATTCCTTACCTTGATTTCTTCGGAAACGCGAAATCACTTGATGCGTAACCCTAGCTTTCACTTCTTTAAATCTGAAATCATCACATCATATTAAACCTTAAATTAAACCACATACACATGTTATACTAACTCAAAACAACTTCACATCAACAACGAAATTGCAAGAATCATCCTCTTCTTTTACCTTCACTAGAGACCAAAACTTCAAATCTTGAGATCTCTTCCAATACTTGGAATCAATCCTTCAAACTTCAGATATCACCTAGTTTAACGACGAGGATCGTTTTTCGTTAACTGAACTTAATGAATTAGTGAGGCAGTAAGGTGGTTTGGCAAGGAGCTTGGAATGGAAAAACTTGGAAACTTGGAGATGGAACGAGAGGGATGGGGCTGGCAAGGGGCTGACGTTGGTGATGGCTGGTGAGGGTGATGACTATGCATGTTTGCATTAAATGCTTCCTTATCCATCATCAATCTCAGCCATGCACTTCTCCCTTTGACTCATTTGACCCATTAATTTCCTCTTTTCCTCCTTCTCATCTCAGCCATTCATTAAATCACAAATCAAAATTTCTGATTTTATTTCTTTTCTCATACCTTAATTAAATTTCTGATATCAACATGCTTCATTTGACTTATTGACATTCAACTTTATTATTTCTTCTATATTCCATTCATCATGCATACATTATTCATACCTCAATTACACATCAATCTTCATATTCATTTAATCATATTAACTTAGAAATACTTTACAAACATGGAGGAATTACATGAAAATTAGGGATCTCACATAGTATCCTTGCGGTTCACACACTCGTCCCTTACTTGTTTGATTAATTCAATGCACCCGATAGCACCACTCGAAATTCACAGCTCCCAGGCTGCAAAATATTATATCAAACACCATTATTCACCATAATTCAATTTCTAATAATTTTTCCTTCATTAAATTCTATTACATTTTCAATAGAAATTATTATCTCAATCTAAATTACACTGGTAATAAAACATAACTTTGCCTACACAACTCCAATTTTAAATCTGACTTCACTACTAGACTCCTCATAATTTCTATAGTATTATGACATCCTAGATTCATCAAATTTAGCCACAAAAGCCCTTCCCCTTAGCTTGGTCGAATTCTTCCTATAGCTAAACTTACGGAAATTCAACAATTTAATCACATATTCATGCTTTCTCATGCTTCTTCATCATTCTAGCTTCATTTTTATGCATTAAACCACATGGTTTCCCTTAGGTCCATGCATGGCCAAAACCCTAAGGATAAGCTTGAGCATGATTTAATAAAATTCAATTAAAACAAATGCTTAAATTATGCTTAGGAAGTTTGAATATGTCATAATCTACCATTAAAATTCAAAGAATTCAAATGCATGAAGAATGGGTACATGGCTGAATTCTTTGTGCCCACTTTCCTCTTGATTTTGTCACTTTTACAAAGGGCTATGGGTATGGGTAGATAGAGCTTAGTGAGGAGAACAAGTTTGTAGAAGGTGACTTGGTGAAATAAGATGGTTTAGGTGGTGATTTATAAGCTTTTCTTTCTTTTCTTTTCTTTTTGCTATGGTGGCCACGTGAAAGAGAGGAAGAAGATGGAGAAATAGTGCTAGCTGACTTTGGGAGAAAATATAGAAGCTTCTTGATACGGCAAAATGACCATTTTGCCTTTGGTTATGAGATTTTTGGATAAAAATGCCCTTAAACTTTCATAATTTTTATAACTATGTAATTACACTCCAAAAATTCGATTTCATCACCAAAAATTCTTATTGGATGTATTTTGATGAATCATGGTGGTTTGGTTCGTGTTTGACCAACTGAGAAGATGAAATTACGAATTTACCCCTATCAGGGTAAATCACGTAAATTTTTTATTCTACCACTAATTAAATTCATATGTTGACATAGCCTAGGACTTATTCCCATGTAGAATATCATGCTTTAATCACTAGATCCAAATTCCATTTAGTTTGACCACAATTTACGAAAATGCTATCAGGCTATGTACTTAATCGTCATTTTCTAATTTGTTTTCATACTTCTCAAAAATAATCTAAATGAGGGATTTTAGGTTTGAAATTCTTACCGTCGACTTATTGGATTCCCCGAATAATGTCAATACGGTCTCACGTCCATTCGGGAACTGTAGAGCCTGTAAGGCTCACCTTACTGTATCGGGTCTAACCTGCGAAATACACAGGAAATGACAGTGGGAAGTGTCCCTGCATGTACAACACTGTACCGGGTCTAACCTGCAAAATACACAGGAAATGACAGTGGGAAGTGTCCCTACATGTACAACACTGTACCGGGTCTAACCTGCGAAATACACAGGAAATGACAGTGGGAAGTGTCCCTACATGTACAACAGTACCTGAATACACGGCTCTCACATAAAAAATGCTAAACTTATCAGTAGTTCTTCAGTATGTCTCTTTAGGCTTTTTAAGAAATAATCACCCAAGATAGAGGAAAAGCATGAGTTTATTCTCGAGTTCCTTATGCTTTAACTATTGCAGTCTAATGCATGTACACCTGGTAATTCGTGTATATAATTCGTGTTGGTATCATAAAAAATTATGTTCATGTCGTGTAAAATATAAAAATTTCGTGTCAAAATTTGTGTCAACTAGCCATACACAAAATATTCTTTTTAGTTTTGGCCACATTCATATATATTTTTTGTCCAATTTTAGCTCAAGTCACCTTCGTATATTTTATTCTTATTGTTTTTGTGTCGTGCCACCTTATCTAGGATTACCAAGTCTAAATGTATACAATGATTTCTACTAAACCTAATATAACACATATAGTGGGAGTTGTGAGCAGGTTCATGGCTAATCCTAAAAAGCAACATTAGGAGATTATCAAGTGGATTCTTTGATATTTGAGGGGTACCACATTATTATCACTTTGTTAATGCAGACTTAGGTAGTGATATTGATATAAGAAAAAGCACTATTAGTTATGTTTACAATTTAGGTGGAACTGCTATGAGTTGGGTATCTCAACTACAAAAGTTTACTGCTCTTTCAACCTCCAAAGTAGAGGTTATTGTTGTGACTGAAGCAAGTAAAGAGATAAACCAGTTGGAGAATTTTCTTGGAGAATTGAAAAAAAAGAAAATAATGTTTTTTTTGTGACAGTCAAAGTGCAATTCATCTAGCAAAGAATCCAATGTTTCATATATGAATGAAACACATTCAGTACAAGTATCATTTTATTTGTAGATTGTTGGATGATGAGCCGATGACTCTTAAGAATATACATGGCACAAAAAATCATGTAGACATTCTACCAAAAGCAATGACAACTAAGAAGTTAAGGTTATGCACAACCTTAACTGGCCTGTATGGATAATTGTTAAGGAGGCATCGTATTGGGTGATGAGTTGCAAGAATAGCATATTACATGATTTGGTTGATGATTAGTCTCAAAATAGGAGATTCTTAAAGGTAGAGCCTAATTAAAAAAAGGTATTATTGTAGTTGTTTCTTAAAAAAGTGTTGCCCTAATTCTCATGCTTAAAAGGCTTGCTAGCCACCTCTTGTATTGTGTAGCTTTCAAAACATGATAAGAACTTAGCACGACCGTGGATGTAAGAGGGTTTTCTCCGAACCATGTAAAATTTGTGTGTTCTTCTTTTTCTTTCTTTATCTTTTTATTCTTTACGTTAATTCTATTGTGTATAAGAAAAGATTTCGTTCTTCCAAATAGTTTTGAGATTAAAAGAGAGCCAATATTATTGGAGAAAAAAAAAGGATAAACAAAGAAAGTACAAAGTAAAAGTGATGAATAATGGATGTCTTTTTGAAATTTAAGTATTGCAACATGCTTGCCTAAAATGTTACATTTGTAATTTGACATTCTCAAATTCCAAATACTTGAATCTCGAATGATGAAGCATCCAACACAAAAAACTATGTTTAAAAACCTAAATAATAGTGTATTAATAAATAAAAACTGTAGTTTAATTTATTCAAACATCAAAATGTTTGTCAATAAATTACGTTACTACACCTTAACTTGAAACTAAAATGTTCTCTAAAATACTTGAATTTTCAATGTTGAAAGACGAAACGTAGAGCCAAAAGAGATTATGTTTGAAACAAAAAACCATATTCTATTAACATATAATAGGACAATAATTGACAGGAAAAATAATTCTTTCCATCTTTTATTAAAAAAAATAACATTTTTCAGTTAAATTGTATTTGTACAATTAATAAAATTAACTATGGTTGCTAATAATACTGTAGTCTTTTTCTACAATAACTTTTATAAAAAAATGTAAATTTATATAATTTTAATATTTAAGGACTATAGTTTGTTGAAAAGTACTGTAGTTTT
This sequence comes from Heritiera littoralis, assembly GCA_031772115.1. Classification (NCBI taxonomy): domain Eukaryota; kingdom Viridiplantae; phylum Streptophyta; class Magnoliopsida; order Malvales; family Malvaceae; genus Heritiera; species Heritiera littoralis. The sequence goes on from JAPDPK010000204.1 coordinate 825,757, forward strand.
TGTTTATTTACATTTAAGTAAAATGTGGTCTTTTATTATCTTTAACTACTTTTTTTATACAAATGTAGTTAGTCATGATGTCGAAAAATTGAAAATGCAATCAAAAGCTTAAAGCCATGATTAAAGATATTAGACAATGTTACTATTGTTAATGTTTTTACGTAATCATAGTTTATGAGTTTTTTTAGTAATACTAGAAAGTAATAATTGAAATTAAAAAAAAATAGAAACAATACAAAATAATATGTATGAATTAGCTTCTAGGTAAATTGTTCACATCTTCTAGGTGTCGTAACGATTTCGTCCAGGGCCTTGATCACTCAACGATTTTGAAAACATTTGAAAATAGGGGAGTCGCCACCAATCTTTTTTGACTAGGTGTGATTGGTCACTGACAAATATTTATCTTTTTAACAAAATCTCAAAATTAATTAAGTTTTATTAAAAATACAATTTTTGGTCTGCGAAAACAGAAATCGGATTCGGGAGTATGTTACTCGTGGGGAAGGATAAGCACCCTCACAACGCCCGTTAGAAAACGGCACCGTCCTAACCACGTGGTATCCTTTAATTTTAATAAAACAGTCTTAACTTAAATCTAATTTGCTTATTACAAAGAAATTTGCGCGTTTGCTTAAAAATTACTATTATATATGTTTTAAAATTTTCATTTATGAAAATGAACATGAACCCCTTTTATTGAAAAATTAAATCAAATACTCCAATACTTTTGGTAATATTTGAAATAACTTTCCTCACCTAGATTTCTTAAGAATCACTACTTGTGACTTCTATAGAAGCTCATCCTTGGTAGGACTCATGTTATTTTTATAATTGAATAAAAATTATTATATATATATATATGAAGAAAACCTCATTTTTGAAAATAAGCATGAACCCCTTTTATTGAAAAATTGAATCAAATACCCTAATACTTTTGGTAATATTTGAAATAACTTTCCTTACCTAGAGATTTCTTAAGAATCACTACTTGTGACTTCTATAGAATCTCATCCTCGGTAGGACTCATGTTATTTGTATAATTGAATAAAAATTAATACACATCTTTGAAGAAAATCTCATTTTTGAAAATAAGCATGAACCCCTTTTATTGAAAAATTGAATCAAATACCCCAATACTTTTGGTAATATTTGAAATAACTTTCCTTACCTAGAGATTTCTTAAGAATCACTACTTGTGACTTCTATAGAATCTCATCCTCGGTAGGACTCATGTTATTTGTATAATTGAATAAAAATTAATGCACATCTTTGAAGAAAATCTCATTTTTGAAAATAAGCATGAACCCCTTTTATTGAAAAATTAAATCAAATACCCCAATACTTTTGGTAATATTTGAAATAACTTTCCTCACCTAGAGATTTCTTAAGAATCACTACTTGTGACTTCTATAGAATCTCATCCTCGGTAGGACTCATGTTAGTTGTATAATTGAATAAAAATTATTATACACATTTGAAGAAAATCTCATTTTTGAAAATAAGCATGAACCCCTTTTATTGAAAAATTAAATCAAATACTCCAATACTTTTGGTAATATTTGAAGTAACTTTCCTTACCTAGAGATTTCTTAAGAATTACTACTTGTGACTTCTATAAAATCTTATCCTCGGTAGGACTCATGCTATTTTTATAACTAATTATGGATGCATATGATGTTAATAAAAGATGTATGATGCATATGGATTTATAAAAAGGACTTTATATTTTGATTTTTCTTAATGAAACTATCGATATTGAAGAATTTAGCTAAACATCCCAATACTTTGGTAACGTTTAGTTAATTCTTCTCACCTAGAGATGTTTGAAGAATCTTTACTTGTGACTTCTACGAGATCTCATCATCGGAAGAATTTCATTCATTTTGAAATTAACAATTATGCATATGATGCTAGCATATAGTATGTGATGCACATGGATTTCTATTTTTTATTTAACGCATTTATTTTTTTATTATTATTAATTTTTTTATTATTTGTTTTTTATTTAACACATTTGTTTTTTTTATTATTAATTTTTATTATTTGTTTTTTATTTAACACATATAGTATGTGATGCTCATATATTGAAAAATCACAGTAAATATTCCAATACTTTTGGTAACATTTAGTAGACTCTTCTCACCTAGGGATCAGCTAGGAATCACTACTTGTAACTTCCGTAACATCCCATCATCGGATATTAGCTTTTACCTTTTGTGAATAAATTGATTATTTCATCTTCATTTGTTTTCATTTTATTTAGCTTTATTAACTTAATTCCTTCGACTACTTCTTTTTGTTAAAATTCCATTATTACCTATTTAATTAATTTAATCGCTATTCTCTACCTTTTGAAATTTTACTATTATCAATTTTTATTGGTTTAATTATTTTGTATTTATATATTTCTAAAATCTCCCTTTTTATTTATTTCTCCCAACTATTTTCTTTACCTAGTTTGTCTTTATTAATTTTCATTTAATTAATATTTTTTTTAAATATTCTTTATTTGTCATTATAGAATATATCATTATATTTTCTTAAAATAAACATGAATTTGAATATTGAGGAATTATATCGAATATCCCAATACTCTGGTAACATTCGATAAATTCTTCTCACCTAAAGTTTTTTGAAAAATCGCTACTTGTGACTTCTACGAAAACTTATCGTGGGAATTTCATGCTTATTTTTTTTATTTTATTAATATATTTTTTAAGCTTCCTAAAATACCTTTTTTTTATAGTAAATTGTCTAATAAGAATTTCATTTTTTTAAAAAACCATATATGGTTATATATATTTTATATAATTATTTATGTATTTTATATATATTTATTTATATACATTTTAAACTATATATATTTCCTATATTTATTTATATTTTTTATTTATATATATATATATATATCTTAAAACTATATATTTATTGTTAAACTAATTCCATACAATTAAATTGATTAAACTTAAAATTATTATAGATCTTAGAGAATTTCATTATATAAATATTTGTTTTTATAATGAAAGTATATAAAAAACGCACAAAATAAATTATTTAACAAAATAAATAAAGGAGGAGAAAATATATGCAAACAGATTTGGGCTTAAAACCCAAATAAGTCCTTCAAAACAGCCAAGATCAAGCCTAAATGACAGGGCCCAAATCTGCCAGTGGAAGCGGGTCGCGAGCGGGTCGAGGAGTCGGGTCGGGCGTGGCAAGGGAGTCGCGAGCGGAAGGTGGAGCCGGGTGTGCGGATCTTGGGTCAAGTCGGAACGGCACGCGGATCCCAGGCCTCCAAAACGATGCGTTTTACTCTTCTATAAAAAGCCCCCCCTTTTTTTTAACTCTTCATTTCAGCCGATTTCCCCTAAAAAATTTCTAAAACCTTCCAAAAAATCCTCTTAGCCTCCCCTTTCGCCTTAGGCAGCTAGCTATTGTGGGCCACCGCACTTCGATCGCTGGTAGTCTTCCCAGAAGCGTAGAAATACTCCTCTCTCCCTCCTCTAACCAGATCTAACCACCGTTTACCAAAAACACTTCCTAATTCCCTAGATCTACATAGGCTGAAACCATCTTCCCCCTTTTCTTGTTTTTTTTTTTTGTGTTGATGGTTTGGGAAGTACTTGAGGTTGCTATGTTTTGTCGTGGTTTGTTTCCTTTTTGCAGGTGATAGGGATTTAGATCTTAGATCTAGGGTTTGGGATCCTCGGGTTCCAGATCTGGTTTTCTTTTTTTTTTGGATTTTTGTTTTGTTTTTTTTTTTTTGCTTTTTTTTCTTTTCGGGTTGCAGCAAAAGGTGGTGGGAGGTGAATGTTATGGTGATCTGGTTGTGACGATGGAAATTCAAGATGGTTTTGGGTAGGCAAATGGGTCTCGGTGGTAGGGTAGGTACAAGGATGATGGTGGTGTTTGGTGATAGCTTGATGATGGTAGTGACGGTGGTTTAGAGTCTCGGTGATGGTGTTTTTTACTTTGGTGATGGTGATGAATGAGTTGAGTTTCTGCCCAAAATTTCTTAGTGTCGAGAGTCTCTGAAAAAAAAAAGAAAAAAAGATCCTTTGCATGAATTATTTTGGTCTTTTTAAACAGATTTAGGAACACCCTTTTGTCTAGCATTTCAGAATCAACCTTAGGTTCTTACTATTGTCTCCCGGTTATCAAAGGCACTGGTCAAGGATTGAATTGACAGCATGGGGAAGATGAAATTTTGGTGGAACTTGAGACAGTGGGTTGAACTGCATTGGCGGCTAGGCAAAATTTTGGCCTAAAAATGCAGTCGGCAAATGGGAGTGTTTATTCCCATTAAATGTGATTGAAAACAAATAATAATAATAATAATAATAATAATAATAATAATAATAATAATAATAATAATAATAATAATAATAATAATAATAATAATAATAATAATAACAATAATAAAAACATATAATAATAATAAAAATAATAATAATAAAACAGATAAATAATAATAATAATAATAATAACAATAGTAATAAAAACAAATAACACAAATAATAATAACAATAAAAAAAACGAAATAAAATAGAAAAATAATAATAAAATAAATAGATAAAAATAAAATAAAAATAAAATCAAATTCAACTCATTTTAATGGGCTTTGAAGCTCAATACTTTGATTTGGACTTTGAAAGCCCAATTATATTTATTACAATGCTTGTGGCCCAATATATTGGGTTTGGACGATATCCATTTCTAACAAAAATAATCTTATCCAAATATAATATTATCGATTTGGACAAAATTGGGTGTCTATAGCTGCCCTTCTTTGCTCATTGTTGAGAATCAAGAATAGAGCAAAGACAGTAGACAACAATTTTGTCCGACTCAAGATCTAATCTCTCTCATTCTCTTTTTTTTAAGTGCTCCTCCTACGATGGAGACAATGAAACTTTAAAATTCCTCTTAGAATGTGCTCCTCTTGCAGCAGAGGCAATGAAACTTTAAATTTTTTTTGAAATGTTCTCCTCTTGTAGCAGAGGCAATGAAACTTTAAAAAAAAAATTTCTGAAATGTGCTCCTCTTGTAGCAGAGGCAATGAAACTTTAAATTTTTTCTGAAATGTGCTCCTCTTGCAGCAAAGGCAATGAAAATTTATTTTTTTTCCTGAAATGTGCTCCTCTTGCAATAGAGGCAATGAAACTTTAAATTCCTCCTCTTAGTTTGAAGAAACATTCTTTTCTCTTAAAAGTTTCTGAATCTTGTGCTTGAATTCTTAATGAATGAAATGCAAATGCATGTTATTGACAAAATCATTCAATTCCTATTGTGGCAATCAAATTCTTAGAACTGTCCTTTTTGTGTCTTTGATTCTTCCACCCGTGTCTCACAAAATGGTTGTCACCAAATTCGGATCAATGATGGTTTACAACACGCACTTGTCACAATTTCAATTTCTTTTGTTTTATTCCCTTCTTTCTCTCTTTTTTCTTTTTTCTTTTCTTGTCCCTTTTTTTCTCTCCTTTTTTCTTCTTTTCTTCTCTTTTTTCTTTTAGTAATATTAGTAGGTAGATTATCATTTAATCATCACCTTCATTTCAATCTTGTTAACAAACGCAATGCATTCTTGCACTTTATCGGTTAGTTATGGAATGACCAAAAGAATAACAAAATTGGAAAGAAAAGTATCAATTATTGGGCAAATAAGAGATAATGGAAACAAAGGTGTTATCAAAATACAATTGGGTAGTAGATGCTACTAGGGTCAAGTGGTAAATTTTAAGAAATGGTGACCATAACAAGATAATGAATGTTTAGATAACCTTTCACAAACCAAACTGGTGCTTTCTTTGGAAAAACTGATCTGTTGATGCACCCTATCACGCTAAGTTCATTTGACTAATGCCATGCCCCTCATGATTTCAATCTCCAGGTGTTGATCTTTTCTGTATCTAAGTCGCCTTTTCAAGTTTTCAACTTAGATATCCCCTTTTAATCCAACTGCCCTTTTTTGGGTTTTCAGTTTGAATTCTCCTTTCATTTTTCTTCTTTTTTTTTTTTGCTTTTCTTTTTCCTTTTTCTTCTTCTTTTTTTAAACATAGTATTTCTTCACGACATCAGAATTTATTGGATTAGGCAGATCATTTCCATCCATCTCTATTAAGATCAACGCTCCACTTGAGAATGCTCTTTTTACTGTATATGGTCCTTCCCAATTTGGTGTCCATTTGCCCTGATTATCGTGGTGGTTTAGGAGAATCCTTTTCAATACCAATTCCCCTTCACGAAAATGTCTGGGTCAAACTTTTTTATCATGGGCTCTCATCATTCTTTTCTAGTACATCTGACCATGACATAGTGCTATGAGCCTTTTCTCTTCTACAAGATTCAACTGTTCAAAGTGACTTCGAACCCATTCAACCTCATCCAAGTCTAGTTCCATTAAGACTCTTAGGGAGGGGATTTCAACCTCAATAGGCAGCACCACTTCCATGCCGTAAACCAAAGAAAAAGGAGTTGCCCCAGTAGAAGTACGCACTGATGTTCTATAAGCATGCAAAGCAAATGGTAGCTTCTTGTGCAATCTTTGTATATATTAGTCATTTTTCCCACAATCCTCATGATATTCTTGTTAGCAGCCTCAACAACTCCATTCATCTTTGGGCGATACGAGGCAGATTTGTGGTGCTTGATCTTGAACTGCGCAAATACTTCCTTCATCATGTCGTTGTTCAAATTAAGGGCATTGTCTGATATGATCCTTTTTGGGAGCCCGCACCGATATATTATCTCTTTCTTTATGAACTTACAAACAGTAGATTTAGTTACATTGGCATAAGAAGCTGCTTCAACCCATTTTGTAAAGTAATCTATCATCACAAAAATGAATCTATGCCCATTTGATGCCTTGGGAGAGATGGGTCCAATTACATCCATTCCCCACATGGAGAAAGGCCATAATGGTGCCATGACATGGTGGTGTTCTAGCATAATCTATGCAATCCCTTTCCAAAGTAGTCCAATAATAACCTGCCCTCATAATCTGTCTAGCCATAAAATGACCATTTGCATGTGCCCCGCAAATTACATCGTGTACCTCTTCAAGAATCTTTTCAGCTTTAGACACATTTACACATCTCAACAGCATTTGATCTCGACCTCTTTTATACAAAACATCTCCATCAACGAGGAATCCCATTGCCAGTCTTCTAAGGATCTTTTTGTCATTCTCCGATGCCAGCTCTAGGTATTGTTGATTCTTAAGGTACTGCATGATGTCATAATACCAAGGTTTTCCATCTACTTCCTCTTCAATACTAGAACAGTGTACTAGAGAATCTCTCATGCGCAGTTTGATAGGTGAGACCTCTGCTTCTACTTTCATTTTAAACATTGCAGCTAATGTTGCCAGGGCATCAGCGACCTGATTCTCTTCTCGAGATAGATGTTGGAAGACAATGTCATCAAATTGTTGTATAAGGTCAGCTATGTATTTCTGGTATTGAACTAACTTCTGATCCCTTGTTTCCCATTCACCTCGTAACTGATAAACGACTAGTGCTGAATCCCCATAGACTTTCAAGTTTCTGATTCCCCTCTCAATTGCAGCTTTTAAGCCCATTGCACAAGCTTCATATTCAGTCATATTGTTAGTGCAGTTGAAATTTAACCTGGCTGTGCATAGGTAATAGTTTCCATTTGGAGTTATTAAAATTGCCCTTATCCCATGTCCTAAAGCATTGGATGCACCATCGAAGAACATTCTCCATGCTTTCTTGTCAGGTACTTCTTTCTCAATTTGAACTACAGACATTATATCTTCATCTGGAAAATCTAGCTTGATAGGCTCATACTCATCAGTACCACGGTCTGTAAGGAAATCGGCTATTACCCCGCCTTTGATTGCTTTTTGGGATACGTACACAATGTCATATTCAGAAAGCATAACTTGCCATCTAGCTAATCTTCCTGATAATGACGATTTCTCAAAGATGTATTTAAGGGGATCCAATCTAGCTATCAACAAAGTCAAATGATACAACATGTATTGCATCAATCTACGAGCGACCCAAGCCAATGCGCAACACATCTTTTCTATCGTGTGTACTGGGCCTCGTAATCAGTAAACTTCTTGCTCAAGTAATAGATAGCCCGTTCTTTCTTGCCTGTATCATCATGTTGCCCCAGTACGCATCCTATAGAGCGTTCATTGACAGTTATATACAACAACAAGGATCTTCCTACGATAGGTGGCACTAGAACAGGTGGATTTGACAAGTACCTTTTTATCTTTTCAAAAGCCTTTTGGCATGCCTCATTCCATTCACCTGTATCTTGTTTCCGAAGCAATTTAAAAATAGGATCACATTTAAGCGTGACTTGCGAGATGAAACAAGAAATATAGTTTAGTCTTCCCAGAAAGCCTCTTACTTCCTTCTATGTGCGTGGGGGTGACAAATTTTGTATCGCACTTATTTTATCCGGGTCCACTTCAATTCTTTTTTCACTGGCTACAAACCCCAACAATTTTCCTGATTTAACACCAAAAGTGCATTTGGCAGGGTTTAACTTGAGCTGGAACCTTCGTAATCTTTCGAACAGCTTTCGAAGATTTGTTACGTGATCCTTTTCTCCTTGAGACTTAACAATCATGTCATCTACATACACCTCTATTTCTTTATGCATCATGTCATGAAAAAGAGTTACCATTGCCCTTTGGTAGGTGGCTCCAGCATTCTTTAAACCAAAAGGCATAACTTTATAACAAAATGTGCCCCAAACTGTCACAAACGTGGTTTTCTCCATGTCATCCTCAGCCATTTTAATCTGATTGTAGCTTGAGAAACCATCCATAAATGAAAACATGTAGTGTTGGGCTGTATTATCTACTAGTGTATCAATATAGGGTAATGAGAAATTATCCTTGGGACTAGCTCTGTTTAGATCTCGATAATCTACACACATCCTTACTTTCCCATCCTTTTTTGGTATCGGGACTATGTTAGCTACCCATTCAGGATACTTGGCCACCTTTAAGAACCCCGCATGGAACTGCTTTTTTACTTCTTCTTTCACCTTTAACAACATCTCAGGCTTCATGCACCTAAGCTTTTGTTGTACTAGCTTACATTCCGTTTTCAAAGGCAGACGGTGCTCTATAACATCAGCGTTTAACCCAGGCATGTCTTAATAAGACCATGCAAAAACATCCACATACTCAAGGAGTAATTCCTCTAATCTTTGCCTTTCAACCAATGGAAGTGCCATGCCCACTTTGACTTCTTTGATGTTCTCATCATCCCCTAGGTTGACCATTTCAATAACTTCTTTATGGGGTTCAACTTGTTTTTTTCTCTTGCTCAATCATTTTCAATAGATCTGGAGACAAAACATCATTGTCTAAATCTACATTGCTATCGAGTTCATCAACATAGATAGAGTTTTCAAAAACAAACCCCAAGTAGCTGTTAAGGTCATCTTCACATTCATTATTCATATTCTTGAAAAGGTGAAAAATTTGACAGATGTGATTGGTTGTTCATACTAATAGTAGTGGATGAAAAGAAAGAACATTTATAGAAATGATAATGAAAAGAAAGTACTCAAAATGCATTAAACTTGTTAATTTATTGAAATGATGATGAAGATCAAGTTTGTACAAAAGAATCTTCTAAAGCTCTTTAAACTGAGATATTGATAATCTAGCTTCCTACATTACAAAAAGAAAACAAAAAGATAGAAGGTATCCCTTCAACAATCCAGTCTTTTAGCTCCATGCCTAACAACACAATCATTTCTACAACAAAAAGTTGCCTTTTCTTCATGCACCACTTAGACTAGGAACTTGCAAGAGGATCCTTTCATCAGCAACATAGGTCCCCCTTCCATGGTCTCTAATGAATTGGTTATAACATCCATCGGAGCAAAATGTATCATAGAGGTAGGGAATCACCATCTTCTCTGATTCTTCTTCATATATTCGAAGGCGGGCTATTCTTCTCTTCCGTCTCTCTTCCAGGATCTTCTTCCTCTCCAAACTAGTGGCTTTGTATCTGATACCAAACCTGTCTTTGTTCTCCATGATCTTCACAGGTTTCCTAGGTCTTTGGAGATATTTTCCTAAGCCTCTTCCGACACGACAGCCCTTTTGAAGTGTCTGTTTAACGACCGTTTTGGTAGTGGTTGACAACCGAGGGGTGGGTATTCTTGATCCTTCTCTCACATATGTTGCATTTACTATTTCAAAGGACCTAAAAGAACATTCCAACGCTTTTTCAGCTGCCTCAATAGAAGGTACAGATAAGGGTTTGGTGATCAAGAGGTCTTGTTCTCCATAAACGGATATTTGTTTATCACCAACAACAAACTTCACTTTCAGGTGCAGGGAAGATGGAACAGCACCCGCCGTATGGATCCATGGTCTCTTTAGTAGGAAACTGTATGACAGCAAAATATCTATTACTTGAAACTGGATGTTGAAAGTGACCGACCCGATGTCAATTGGGATTTCAATGTCACCTATCACGTCCCTTCTGGAACCATCAAATGCCTTTACAACCATGTGTTGGATTATGCCCTTAGAACCATTCATTAGATGATTGACTTTGGCATTTTTTATGTATCATGACATTTTATTTATTATAATTCATTATTATATTTGTCTTATAGCTGCGTAATGTAATCTTATATGATAATGTCCTTAGAATAGTAATAACACACTATTCTTAAAAATATCCCTAGTCAAGTATTATTGTGAACAAGGATAACAATGATATGATAAGACTAGTATGTGGTTGACTGATGACCATTGTCATGGATATAGGATATCAAGTCATCACATAGGTACATGTTAGAGAACTATGTACTGGATCGACCCTCAATGAGAACGCTACATGGATTGTTATATGAGTGTCATAAGCGATTCTCATAGTGATGATGGTGTATGTGATCCTTTGACTTGAGATCATCAGAGATCCCAACATAGAGAATCGCATACTTTAATGCTGCTAGATGTCATTCGTAACAGGATGGACTATAAAGGTAGTAATTGGGTATGCCTTGATCTATGTAGAGGGATGTTGAGTGATCAAGATAGGATTTATCCCTCTTATATAACAAGAGTGATGTCTTGGGCCCTTTGATAGAGTGAGACTAAGAAATGCATGGCCGTGCTCGAATAAGTCAATATGAGATATTGATTTTATTTGTTTAATTAGTCTACTCAGGAATCAAGAAACGCTGATTAGACTATACAAGTGTGACACATTCCATGACTTGTGTCTAATCAAGACATCAAAGGATAAAGGGATTAGACTACACGGTAACATCTATCACGAGTAAGGTTATGTCGAGTCATTGACATTCTCGTTACATGGGTAGCAATGATGTGTTGCTAGATACCGCTCATTGCCTATGACAATTTTGTCATTGCCATTGTTTTGAGAACCTATTGGGTCGCACACTTAGAACGGATCAATGAGGAGCTTAATTAATCCTATTCTGAATTGGATTAAGGATATAACTAATCCTATTCTAAGTAGGATTAGAGTTCTGTTTGACAGTAAATTTTAGGGTAAAATTTACTGCCTATAAAAGGATGTTTTTTGTTTTCTAAAAACACAGCCGCACAAAAAAAAAACAGAAAACAAAATGTTCTTTTAATCGAAGCTAGCAATTCGGTTATAAGGAATGAAAAACGCTCTTTAAGGCTTCTGATCGTGAGATGTTCAAGAGTCGTGAGATCTGTTCGTGTGGATACCATAGAGGCAGGAACGAAAAGTTGTTGCTTGTGACTCGACCAACGACAGAAAATCAGAGAAAATGTTAGGTAAAATCTCGAAACCCTAATCAGGCAACTCTTCGAATCGATCCTGGTGGAGGCCGAATGATTTAAATTCCACTGCGTGTTTGTTTCGGTTTCGTTCACTGGTATCCGAGCCAGGTTCGGAGTCCCTGATTTGTTTTGATAATAGCATGATCTCTGGTTACTTTCTGTTTATGATTACATGCAATCGTTTTAATGAGATTAATACGGATTAGAATGTATATGATATATTCAGAGGTTAGAAATCGAATTGTTGAAATTATATATATGATATATATCAATTTCGATTCAACTTATATGTGAGATATAATCTGTGATGCGAATTATTAATGGCAGTTTCTGTTCTGCATAAACGTTATGGAAGAAACAGAATAATGTCGAAAGTGTTCTAATGAGACTAAAATTATAGTCAGTATGAGATACTGGCTGGAACATCCTAATAAGATTAGGACACTTCAGGATAAGGGGTGTTGGCAATGTCAATACTGTTGACCTTTTTTTTTTCAGTGTCATAATTCTTTTCAAATGTGCCTCATTAATAAAACTAAAAGTTGAAATTGCATTACACTTGTTTGTATAACACGGTGGTTGTTGTTTGAGCATGGTGCATAGTTATAGCCCTAGCCCAATATGATTGTATTTTGGTGGTTGTAAATTTTAATAAATACGACCTGCGTGTCGTGCCTTGTTCTTGAAATTCTAGTTGTACATTCTTTTCTTATCTTACTCCCCTCGAATGTAACTCGAGGTTTCTCTTAAACTATGTAATTGTAACGTAGTATAGGGTTAGAATTTAGCTAAGTACGAGTTGATGGTGATCAACACTAATGGAGCTGACAACCATGCAAAGGATGACCAAAGAGGCACTTGGAGAAGATGCTATTACCCTTAGGTTAACCCTTAGGGTTTCTCATTGGCTTGGGAAATCCATTTAGTTTGGGCTATAACTATGTCACGTTTATTTTATTGCTTAATTGCATGAGATGCATTTTGTACGTTTATGATATGAAAATCATATGATAATTTTAAAAAGTAAAATTGGTGAGACCTTATTCAATAAACTAAGAAAATCCCTCAAATTAAATTAAGTCAATAATAGATGCCTACCAATGAATAGCACTCGTCAAGACTAGAATCGATTTTGTTATGTTTGCCAAAGCAGAATATCATATCTATCTTAGTAGGACGCGATGGGATAATAGTGATATCCAAAGGCTATAAATTGGGTTGACTTAACTAGATTTCCTCAATAGGATTGGGAATTTAGAGGCATAATGTTGGGCTTCCATTCATGAGATGAATTAGAACAAGTGTTGTTCACCCAACTATCCAAGAGTTACATGAGATGTAATCGGTAAGTGTTACCTACCTAAATAGCCAAATCTTAGGCGATTAGCCAAAGCTTACTCTAGATAAGGTGAAATATGGATCTTGGCCCACTAGAGAAATTATGTGATAATTTTTTCGAATTAATAGTGAGGGTTGTTGATTCGATAAAAATAGTGGGAGCATCATTTAATAAATATTTAATTAAATGAATGCATTCATGATACTTATATTTTGCATATTTCTGTTGTAGATTATCATGGCATCAAACACAAATAACACACTTTCACTGCGATCTGTCCTTGAGAAGGACAAGTTGAATGGGACAAACTTCCTGGATTGGTACAGGAACCTAAGGATAGTCCTCAAGCAAGAAAAGAAGTTGTATGTCCTTGAGATTCCCTTACCTGAGGAACCACCCGTTGATGCTCCAATGGCAGAAAGAGATGCTTATAAGAAGCATCAAGATGATGCATTGGATGTTAGTTGCCTTATGCGTGCCTCCATGAATCCTGAGCTTCAAAAGCAACATGAGGAAATGGATGCGTTCGATATGATCGAGCATCTCAAGCAACTCTATCAAGAGGAAGCTAGGCAAGAAAGGTACAATGTCTCTAAGGCATTGTTTCAGTGTAGGATGGCAGAGGGGACTCCCGTTGGTACTCATGTGCTCAAGATGATTGGGTACATTGAAAACCTTGAAAGATTGGGGTTTCCTTTGGGCCAAGAGTTGGCCACTGATGTGATTCTGCAATCATTGCCAGACAGCTACAGTCAGTTTGTTGTTAATTACAACATGAATGAAATTGACAAGACTCTGCCACAGTTACTTAGCATGTTGAAAACAGCTGAATCCAACATGTAAGAAAGCTAAGGGCAGGGCTAATGCAAAGGGTAAGAAAAAGGGTAATAAAGCCAATGGCAAGTTCAAGCCCAATGATACTGCACTGAAGCCTAAAGGTGGGGTTGCCAAAGAAGGGAAATGCTTCCATTGCGGTGAGACCGGACATTGGAAGAGGAACTGCAACAAATACTTGGAAGAGCTAAAGAAGAAGAGAGGAAGTGAGACTACCACTTCAGGTATTTATGTTATAGAAGTTAATCTATCTACTTCTTCATCATGGGTATTAGATACTGGATGTGGTTCTCACATTTGTGTAAATGTGCAGGAACTCAAAAGGAGTAGATCGTTGACTAAGGGCGAGGTCGACCTACGAGTGGGAAATGGAGCAAGGGTTGCTGGATTAGCTGTAGGAACTTATATTTTGACATTGCCCACAGGGCTTGTTTTAGAATTAGATGATTGTTATTATGTGCCTTCCATCACTAAAAACATTATTTCTATTTCTTGTTTGGACAAGAAGGGTTTTTCATTTATAATAAAGGACAACTGTTGCTCCATTTATTTAAATGATATCTTTTATGGTAGTGCACAACTAATTAATGGTCTTTACATTCTAAATCTTGATATGCCTATTTATAACATAAATGCTAAAAGGATTAAATCTAATGATCAAAATCCAACATATCTCTGGCATTGTCACTTGGGACACATAAATGAGAATCGCATTTCCAAACTCCATAAAGATGGAATTTTGGACTCATTTGATTTTGAATCGTATGAGACATGTGAATCTTGTTTGATGGGTAAGATGACTAAAGCCCCTTTCAAAGGACATAGTGAAAGGGCAAGTGATTTATTGGGCTTAGTACATACAGATGTATGTGGACCTTTAAACACACAGGCTAGAGGTGGGTTTATGTACTTTATTACATTTACTGATGATTTCAGTAGATATGGCTATGTGTATCTTATGAGACACAAGTCAGAATCTTTTGAAAAGTTCAAAGAATTAAAGAATGAAGTACAAAACCAACTTGGCAAGAGCATTAAGGCACTTCGATCTGATCGAGGTGGTGAATACTTAAGCCAAGAATTTTATGACTATCTTAAAGAGTGTGGGATTGTCTCACAACTCACTCCTCCAGGTACACCACAATGGAATGGTGTGTTTGAAAGGAGAAACCGAACTTTATTAGATATGGTTCGATCAATGATGAGTCATACAGATCTTCTAGAATCCTTTTGGGGACATGCATTAGAAACAGCTGCTTTTACACTGAACCGTGTTCCATCTAAATCGGTTTCAAAGATACCATATGAGATATGGACTGGTAAACGTCCCAGTATGTCTTTTATGAAGATTTGGGGTTGTGAGGCTTATGTAAGACGTCAAGTCTCTAACAAACTTGCACCTAAATATGATAAGTGCTATTTTGTGGGATATCCTAAACTAACTAAAGGATATTATTTTTACAATCCCACTTAGCGCAAAGTGTTTGTAGCTCGAACAGGTGTCTTTCTAGAAAGAGAATTCATTTCTAGAAGAACTAGTGGGAGAAAAGTAGAACTTGAAGAAATTCAAGAGCTACAAGATCGCGCACCCGATGTTGAGATGGAGCCTGAGCAAGCACCACAAGTTGTTGTGGAACCAGAACCACAAGCTGTTGTGGAGCAACCGCCTGCTCAAGAGACACAAGCCTTGCGTAGATCAGTTAGAACACATTGTGAGCCACAGAGATATGGATTTCTAATGACTCATAACGGTGATGTATTGCTCATGGACCAAGATGAGCCTACTTCCTATCAAGAGGCTATTACAGGGCCAGACTCTGAGAAATGGCTTGAAGCCATGAGATCTGAGATGGAATCCATGTATGCCAACCAAGTTTGGACCTCGGTTGACTTACCCGAAAAGGTAAAACCTATAGGGTGTAAATGGGTTTTTAAGAAGAAAACCGACATGGAAGGAAATGTTCATACCTATAAAGGGCGATTTGTTGCTAAAGGTTTTAAACAAATTCATGGTATTGACTATGATGAAACTTTTTCACCAGTAGCGATGATCAAATCCATTAGGATCTTGCTTGCGATAGCTGCATACCATGATTATGAAATCTGGCAAATGGACGTCAAGACCGTTTTTCTTAATGGAAAGCTACTCGAGGATGTGTACATGACACAACCTGAGGGTTTTGTTGATCCAAAAAATGTTGGAAAGGTTTGTAAGCTGCAACGTTCTATTTATGGACTAAAGCAAGCTTCTCGAAGTTGGAATCTTCGTTTTGATGATGCAATCAAAGAGTTTGGTTTCATCAAGAACGAAGATGAACCTTGTGTCTATAAGAAGGTCAGTGGGAGCACTATTGTCTTCCTGGTGTTGTATGTAGATGACATACTACTCATTGGGAATGACATCCCTACCCTTCAGTCTGTAAAGACTTGGTTAGGGAATTGCTTTTCAATGAAGGACTTGGGCGAAGCTACCTATGTACTGGGTATAAAGATCTATAGAGATAGATCAAGGAAATTAATTGGCCTAAGTCAAAGTGCATACATAGATAAAGTGCTAAAGAGGTTTAGCATGCAGGATTCCAAGAAAGGATTCTTGCCTATGACACATGGCATTACTCTCTCAAAAGAACAGTGTCCTACAACACAACAAGAGAGAGAACGTGTGAGTAAAGTTCCATATGCATCTGCTATTGGATCCATTATGTATGCCATGTTATGCACACGTCCCGATGTCTCATATGCCTTGAGCATGACGAGTAGATATCAAGTTGATCCTGGTGAACGTCACTGGATCACTGTCAAGAATATTCTTAAGTACTTGAGAAAGACTAAGGATACATTCTTGATATATGGAGGTGAGGAAGAGCTCATTGTAACAGGTTACACTGATGCTAGCTTCCAAACTGATAAAGATTACTATAGATCGCAGTCTGGTTATGTGTTTTGCCTTAATGGTGGTGCTGTGAGCTGGAAGAGTTCAAAGCAGGCGACAGTGGCAGATTCTACAACAGAGGCTGAGTATATAGCTGCCTCTGAAGCTGCTAAGGAGGCTGTTTGGATCAGGAAGTTCATTACTGAGCTTGAAGTTGTTCCTAGCATTATAGATCCGATTGAGCTCTATTGTGACAACAATGGAGCCATCACACAAGCTAAGGAACCTAGATCTCACCAACGATCCAAACATATACTACGGCGCTTCCATCTCATTCGAGATATCATCGAGAGAGGAGATGTGAGGATATGCAAAGTACCAACTGACGATAACATCGCCGACCCACTGACGAAGCCTTTGACGCAGCAGAGACATGATTGTCACACTAGGTCACTAGGTATTAGATACATGAGTGAATGGTCTTAGTGCAAGTGGGAGATTGTTGGATTATGCCTTTAGAACCATTCATTAGATGATTGGCTTTGGCATTTTTTTATGTATCATGACATTTTATTTATTATAGTTCATTATTATATTTGTCTTATAGCTGCGTAATGTAATCTTATATGATAATGTCCTTAGAATAGTAATAGCACACTACTCTTAAAAATATCCCTAGTCAAGTATTATTGTGAACAAGGATAACAATGATACGATAAGACTAGTATGTGGTTGACTGATGACCATTGTCATGGATATAGGATATCAAGTCATCACATAGGTACATGTTAGAGAACTATGTACTGGATCGACCCTCAATGAGAACGCTACATGGATTGTTATATGAGTGTCATAAGCGATTCTCATAGTGATGATGGTGTATGTGATCCTTTGACTTGAGATCATCAGAGATCCCAACATAGAGAATCGCATACTTTAATGCTGCTAGATGTCATTCGTAACAGGATGGACTATAAAGGTAGTAATTGGGTATGCCTTGATCTATGTAGAGGGATGTTGAGTGATCAAGATAGGATTTATCCCTCTTATATAACAAGAGTGATGTCTTGGGCCCTTTGATAGAGTGAGACTAAGAAATGCATGGCCGTGCTTGAATAAGTCAATATGAGATATTGATTTTATTTGTTTAATTAGTGTCATAACGTATCAAGTTTCGGGGGAAACCTAATAGCTAGACACAAAACTACGGAGTCGCCACCAATCATTCTAACGTAGGTGTGATTGGTCACCTATTCAAACTAAGGATAAGGCTTGGTCTACATTAAGAGTTCTAAGTTCGGGAGTACGGTTACGTGTGAGGAAGGATTAGCACCCTCACAACGCCCATACTAAAATGGTACCAAGTGATCTAAGGTTATCTTAATTTTGCCTTTTACTTTAATTTCGATATAATTAAATATTGAAAAATCTTTTAAGTCTCCTCCATCAAGCTGGTTGGATAACCTAAAAGTTTTTCTCACCTCAGGAGTATTCGAGTAGGACCAATCGCCTTTCTTGAAGAGGCTCCGTCGTCGGATTGTTTAGATATTTTTATGCAAATCCTATTTTGACTCCTATCCAATTTCTATTTATTATTTTATCTTATTTTATTCTATTGTTATTATTTTCTTATATAAATTATTATTTTCATATATTTTTATATCTTTAAATAAACATGTATTCTTTGATATTGAAGATTTTCTTAAAGACCTTCCATCAAGCTGGTAAGACCTTAAAGAAACTTTCTCACCTTAGGAATTTTTAAAGAAATTACTCAAGCGCAATTCCCTTTAAATTCCATCCTCGGAATAATTCACATTTATTAAAATATTTATTTAATTTAATTTCTATTTATTTTAGTTATTTTCTAATTTTAATTCTAATTTATTAATTTGATCTTTATTCTTTATTATAATAAACTTAATTTTGATTTACTATTTTTTAATCTAATTTTATTTTTATTTTTATAATTTAATTTATAAAATCTTGGAAATATCTTTTAAATCTTCCATCAAGCTGGCAAGACTTAAAAGAACTCTCCTCACCTCAAGATATCTAAAAGTACTACTCAAGCGCAGTCCCTTTAGAATTCTGTCGTTGGATAATTTGTATTTTCTTATTATTTTTATTCTATTTTAATTTCTAAATATGTTAATTTTTATAATTCTTAATTTTTAATTTTATTATTTATTCTTTTAGGTTATAGTTAATCTTAACTAATTCTTATTTCGATTTCTAATAATAAATTTGGGTTTTAAATATTGGAAATATCTTTTTAAATCTTCCATCAAGCTGGTAAGACTTAAAAAGAACTTCGTTACCTCAAGATATCTGAGAGTATTGCTCAATCGCAATCCCCTCGGAGTTCCATCGTCGGAATATTCGTAGTTGTATTATTTTGCAATTGATTTTAATTAATTTTTATTTCAATTTTTAATAAATTTGAGTTTTAAATATTGGAAATAACTTTTTAAATCTTCCATCAAGCTGGTAAGACTTAAAAAGAATCTCCTCACCTCAAGATTTCTAAAAGTACTATTCAAGCGCAGTACCTTTAAAATTCCATCGTCGGATAATTTACATTATTTTATTCTATTTCTAAATATATTGAATTTTTTTTATGTCTCTTAATTCTTAATTTGATCGCTAATTCTTTTATTCGTAATTAATTTTAATTAATTCTTGTTTCAAAAATTCTTAAGTTTGAATTTTTTAAATATCGGAAATGACCTTTTAAATCTTCCATCAAGCTGGTAAGACTTAAAAAGGATCTCCTCACCTCAAAATTTTCGAAAGTATTACTCAATCGCAATGCTCTCGGAAATTTGTCGTCGGAATATTTGTATTTTTAGATTTAAAATATTCAATCTTATATTTTCTTAAGGTATTGCAACTCTAAGCTACCTAAATAAATCTTAACAACAATTCAACCACACCTTAAATTAAGCACATCACATAAGTTTTATTTGAAATCCTTAAATAGAATAAAAATACTAATACAAAAAAAAAAAATAATAATAATAATAATAAAATTAAAAATAAAAAAGGTAAGTAAAAAAAAAATCATACCAATCAAATCATGCTAATTAAATCGTGTTAATTAAATTGAAACTCACATAATCTAGTCAAATAAAAAAAAAATTACATATCCATTTATATACAAACTACATTAATTAAATCTTATCAATTCTTTGTTAAATTGTATTATTCATACATCAAATTAGTCTATTTACTCGTCTAATTAATTATTTAAATTATTTTTATTCCATAATTTTGTTAATTAAATTATTGTATTAATCACAGAATATACAACAAAAATAATAATAATAAAAGAAAACAAGGAAATCAATAAATAAAATAAATAGGTAAATAACCAAATAAAACAAATAAATAAATAAAATAAACAAAATCAAAAAAACAAAAAAAATAAATAAATAAAAAAAAATCGCCCAAAAAATAAAAAAAATACCTTGCGATCGGGTCGGGTCAGAGGCGGGTCGGCACGCGGGTCAGGACGGGTCAACACGCGGATCCGGCTAGGCAAAAACGACGTCGTTCGGGAATGGGTATTTAAATTTCCTTTCCGAGTTTTTCGGACAAAAAAACCAACCTTCCAGAAAAAAATCCTCCAACCCTCTCGAGCCGTGCGATTTTCGGTGGCCGGAAACTTCAAACGTGCCGGAAAATTCAATGCGGTTGCCGAAAAATTCAAGATTTTCCAGATTCCGGCGACCCCACCACTGAACCTGAAAATTTTCCAGAAACACTCTTCTCCTTTCCCTGAAACCGGATCTAGAGCCCCCAGTCACCAAATCAAATCGCCAGTTCCAGATCTGAACCCCAAAAACAAAAACCTACGTCCCCCGAACGCTAAACAGAATACCACTGTTATATTTTGGTTCTGTTTTTGTGTTGGTTGTGGTTGTTTCTCTCTGTGTTTCTGTTCTGGATTCCTCTGTTGTTTTCTGATTGTGCTTGCTATATCTGTGGTTACTGTTGGCTCTATCCGATATGTGGTTGTTTTTCTCTTTTGCTCTTGTGTGTTTTCTGTCGCCCCTCCCTTTTGGTTTCTGTTGGTTCCTTTTTATATCCGTTAGATTTGAATCTTGTGGAAGCTTTACAATTCAATCTCAGATCCGATTTTATTTTGTCTTTAATGTTCGTTTTCAAATTCCTTTTTTTTTTGTCTTGATTTCCTTGCAGATCTCCGATATTGATTTGATTTGCAAAATTTCCTTTTCTTTGTTTCTGGCGGCCATTAGGGTTTGGGTTCATTTTGGGGTTTGGATTTGGGGCTAAGGGTTTCGGTTAGGGTTTTATGGGTTTCGTAGGGATTTGGGGTTTAGGTTTTCATGAGGGTTTGGTTTTGGGTTCCTGTTTTGGGGTTAAGGTTTGGTAGGGGTTTGGGGTTTCTGTTTTCCTTTTTACTTTTTTTTATTTATTATTATATTTTATTATTATTTTTTTTTGTTTGTCAAAATAAATGTACAAAAAAAAAAACAAATAAAGTCGAAAGTGAGAAAAGAAAAAGAAAAAAGAAAGAAAGAAAGAAAGAAAAAAAATAAAATAAATAAATAAATAAATAAATAAAATAAAATAAAAATAACAAATAACAAGCAAATAACAAAAACAAACAAATAAATAGTAAAAAGGTAAAAATAAAAATAATAAAATAAAATAAAATAAAATAAAATAAAAAATAAAATAAATAAAAAATAAATAAAAAATAAAAAATAAAAAATAAAAAATAAAATAAAAATAAAGATAAAAATAAAAATAAAATAATAATAATAAATAAAAGACAAATAAATAAAATAAAGTAAAATAAAACAAAATAATGTCAATTATTCACACATGGGTTTAATCCATTTTCAAATTTTTTAATGCCCGTCAAGCTGTTCGAGATTTACAATTCCGTACCATTTAATTCCGGACAAAATTGGTGTCTACAGTTGCCCCTCTTTGCACATTACTGGGCATCAGGGATAGGGCAAAGACTTTAGACACTGATTTTGTCCTTTCCGTGAAAATTCTCTTCTGAACAGTGAGACTTTTATAACTTCAAATTTTCTCATCTTCAATATGCTCTTTTGACTAGGAAAACCTTGAAACTTTAAAATTTCTCATCTCCAAAATGCTCCTTCGACTAGGAAGGCCCTGGAACTTTAAAATCTTCTCCTCTCTAAAACGCTCCTTCGACTAGGAAGGCCCTGAAACTTTACATTTCTTCTCATCTCCAAAATGCTCCTTCGACTAGGAAGGCCCTGAAACTTTAAATTTCTCATCTCCAAAATGCTCCTTCGACTAGGAAGGCCCTGAAACTTTACATTTCTTCTCATCTCCAAAATGCTCCTTCGACTAGGAAGGCCCTGAAACTTTAAATTTCTCATCTCCAAAATGCTCCTTCGACTAGGAAGGCCCTGAAACTTTAAAACTTTTCTTATCTGAAAGTGCTCCTTCGACTAGGAAGGCCCTGAAACTTTAAATTTCTTCTCATCTCCAAAATGCTCCTTCGACTAGGAAGGCCCTGAAACTTTAAATTTCTCATCTCCAAAATGCTCCTTCGACTAGGAAGGCCCTGAAACTTTAAATTTCTCATCTCCAAAATGCTCCTTCGACTAGGAAGGCCCTGAAACTTTAAATTTCTCATCTCCAAAATGCTCCTTCGACTAGGAAGGCCCTGAAACTTTAAATTTTCTTATCTCTTAAATGCTCCTTCGACTAGGAAGGCCCTGAAACTTTAAAATTTCTCCTTTAAAAATGTCTTTCTTTTTGAAATGAATGGGATGCATGCTAAAAATAATTTCATTATAATTGTGGCAACAAAGGCTCAAAACCCCCCCTTTTTTTTTTGGACCAATCTTGTCTTTAAACCAGTTAGCGACTTTCTCATATCATCACCTTCAATCTTCATTCTTCCCCTTTTTTTGTTTTTAAGCAGCTGGTGTATTCGACTTAGTTTACCAATCTTCTGATATTCCACTATATTTCTGTCCCTCTTCTTTCTCCTTTTAAAGCAATGCAATTATCTTTTTCTCTCATTTTTTTTTAAAAAATGTTTGCCAATCATCTATTTATTTCCATCCTAATAATATGACTAAACATAATGCAAATTTCGATTTTCCCAATCAAGGTAAGAAGGTAAATGGTAGTAGATACGAGATAAGTTTGGAGAGAGGTTATTTTATTATAAACATCAAGCATATCTGAACAGAGGAATATTACAAGGAATAATTGCATTGACGAAATAATCAAATATCTCAACAATCAACATTCTGACAATTCTGATCGAATTAATTCAAATTTCTCTTTTGAAAAGCCTACTCCATTAGTTTGTCTAATATTGCAGAGCCCTTCGGACTAAACCTTTTCCTTTGATATCACAAAATTTCCGATGCTGATCTTTCCCCTACACTTAAGCTACCTTTTCAGGTTTTCAACATAAGTGTCTCCCCCATTGATTTAAACCGCCCTTTTCGGGTTTTCGATTTAAATCCTCCTTTTTTATTTCTCTTTTTCTCTTTTTTTTTTCTTTTTTTTAGGCATAATACCTCTTCACAGCATCGGAATTGATGGGGTTTGGCAGGTCCTCACCATCCATTTTTGCCAATATTAATGCCCCACCAGAGAAAGATCTCTTCACTACATATGGTCCTTCCCAATTTGGCGCCCATTTTCCCCTCCTATCTTGTTGATTCGGGAGGATCTTCTTCAAAACCAGATCCCCTTCTCGGAATTTCCTAGGTCGGACTTTCTTATCATGTGCTTTCATCATTCTCCTTTGGTATAACTGGCCATGGCATAAAGCTACAAGCCTTTTCTCGTCAATAAGATTCAATTGCTCATAGCGTTCCCGTACCCACTCTGCCTCTTCTAATTGTGTTTCCATTAAGACCCTTAATGACGGAATCTCTACTTCAATTGGTAGCACTGCCTCCATCCCGTACACTAATGAGAATGGGGTTGCCCCAGTAGATGTGCGCATTGACGTTCTATACGCGTACAAGGCAAAAGGTAACTTTTTATGCCAATCCTTATAAGTTTCTGTCATTTTTCCCACTATTCTCTTGACATTCTTGTTCGCGGCCTCTACTGCCCCATTCATTTGTGGTCGATATGGCGCCGAATTGTGATGCTTGATTTTGAACTGTGCACAAACTTCTTCCATCATTGTGTTAGTCAAATTACGAGCATTATCTGAAATAATTCTTTCTGGAAGTCCATATCGGCATATGATATCTTTCTTTATGAATCTGCATACTGCCGTTCGTGTCACATTAGCAAAAGATGCTGCTTCTACCCACTTGGTAAAATAATCAATCATCACAAAAATAAACCGATGTCCATTTGAAGCTTTTGGTGTAATGGGTCCTATCAAATCCATCCCCTACATAGAGAAAGGCCAAGGAGGGGCTAATACATGCAGAGCTTCCGATGGAGCATGAATCTTGTCAGCATAAACCTGACATTTGTGGCATTTTCTAGCGTAGTTAATACAGTCTTTTTCCATGGTTGACCAATAATAACCCGCTCTCATTATTTGTCTTGCCATCATATGACCATTAGCATGTGCCCCACAAGATCCTTCATGTACCTCCTCTAATATCTGTTTAGCTTCTGCAATATTCACACATCTCAAAAGCACCTGGTCTCGACTTCTTTTGTATAAGACTTCCCTGTCTAAAAAGAATCCCATAGCCATTCTCCTAATGATTCTTTTGTCATTCTCCGAAGCATGTTTTGGGTACTGTTGGTTTTTAATGTACTGTAAGACGTCATGGTACCAAGGCTTTCCATCGACTTCTTCTTCTAAACTTGCACAATGCGCTGGTGAATTCTTCAGATTCATCCTGATGGGTTGAATTTCAGCATTACTGTCCAACTTGAACATTGCAGCTAAAGTGGCTAGAGCATCTGCCATTTGATTCTCCTCTCGAGGTAGATGCTCAAACTGAATACTTTTGAACTGATCAATTAAACCGGCTATGTATTTTTGGTACTGGACCAACTTCGAATCCCTAGTTTCCCATTCACCTCGCAACTGGTAGATGACTAGAGCCGAATCTCCATATACTTCGAGCACATCAATCTTCTTTTCAATGGCGGTTTGCAAACCCATGACACATGCTTCATACTCGGCTACGTTGTTGGTACAGTTGAAGTCCAATCTTGCAGTAATCGGGTGATGATATCCTTCTGGGGATATCAAGACCACTCCTACCCCTCGCCCAAAAGCATTGGATGCTCCATCAAAGAACATTCTCCATGATTTCTTAGCTAGCTTCTCCTCTTCTACCTGAAATACAGCCATCAAATCCTCATCTGGAAAATCGAGTTTCATAGGCACATAGTCATTGGCAACCCGGTCTGCTAAGAAATCAGCGATTACACTCCCTTTAATGGCCTTTTGAGTCACATATATAATATCATACTCAGAAAGCATGACTTGCCACCTTGCTATTCTACCAGACAAAGATGGTTTCTCGAAAATGTACTTCAAAGGATCAAGTTTGGCCACCAACCAAGTCGTGTGATATAACATGTATTGTCTGAGTCTTTGGGCTGTCCAAGCTAAAGCGCAACACATCTTTTCCAATTGAGAATACTTCACTTCGTAGTCAATGAATTTCTTACTTAGGTAATAGATGGCTTGTTCTTTCTTGCCACTCTCATCTCGTTGCCCCAGTACACATCCCATTGAACCTTCGCAAACTGTTAAGTACAAAATCAAAGGTCTATCAGGAATAGGAGGTACTAACACAGGCGGGTTTGATAAGTACTCCTTGACTTTATCGAAGGCCTTTTGACATTCTTCATTCCATTCCCCAGAGTCATGTTTACGAAGAAGCTTGAAAATTGGATCACATTTTGAAGTAAGTTGAGATATAAACCTGGATATGTAGTTTAGCCTCCCTAAGAAACCTCTTACTTCTTTGGTGGTGCGAGGAGGGGACAAGTTCTGAATGGCACGCACTTTGTCTGGATCAACTTCTATCCCCCTTTCGCTAACTACAAATCCCAATAATTTTCCAGATCTTGCCCCAAATGTACACTTGGCTGGGTTTAACTTCAACTGGTATTTCCTCAACCTTTCAAAGAGCTTCTTAAGATTAGCCACATGGTCTTCTCCTTCACGAGACTTTGCAATCATATCATCCACGTACACCTCAATCTCTTTATGCATCATGTCGTGGAAAAGACTAACCATAGCCCTTTGATATGTAGCTCCAGCGTTCTTCAATCCGAATGGCATGACTCTATAGCAAAATGTTCCCCACATTGTCACGAAAGTAGTCTTTTCCATATCTTCTCTAGCCATCTTGATTTGATTATAGCCGGAAAAGCCATCCATAAATGAAAATATGGAATGCCTCGCTGTATTGTCCACAAGGGTGTCAATGTGAGGAAGCGGGAAATTGTCTTTAGGGCTAGCTCTGTTCAAATCCCGATAATCCACGCACATCCGCACCTTTCCATCCTTCTTAGGTACAGGGACAATATTAGCTACCCACTCCGGGTATTTGGCCACTTCAAGAAAACTTGCATCGAATTGCTTTTTAACTTCCTCTTTGATCTTCAACAACATTCCCGGCTTCATGCGTCTTAACTTTTGTTGTACCGGTTTGCACTCTGGTTTCAAAGGCAATCTATGCTCCACAATATCAGTATCAAGGCCAGGCATATCTTGGTAAGACCAAGCAAACACATCTACATATTCACGAAGTAACTCCTTAAGACCCTCTCTTTCATCTGATGCTAGTGATGTTCCGATTTTGATCTCTTTCTTATCTTTTTCATCTCCCAAATTAATTATTTCAACAACTTCCTGATGAGGTTCAATTGGTTTCCTATCTTCTTCCATCGATCTCAACAAGTAACGGGATAAAGGGTAGTCCGTAAAGACATCTTCATCATCAGATTCACCAAATTGAGCAGGGTTTTCAAAATCAATTTCTGAATTATTGACATTATTATCATCTTGTTTATTGTTTTGATACCTGAAAATAGATGAAATGGGAAATTATAGGTATTTTTAGTGTTGGCATGCTAGAGAAAAATAGAAAAAAAAATGATTGGGAAAATAGGAATGCATAACGCTAATCATTTATTGAAATGGAAAATAACAAAGTTGGCCCATACATAAAAATTTATTTAGGTGCTTTTGGGCTGAAGCACTGAAAATCCAACTTGCATCATTCAAAACATAAAAGAAAAAGACAATTGCATTATTACTTTTCAAAGGAAATCTCTGGGAACTCCAAAATCGTCCAATTCTTCAACTCAGCTCCTGGAGGGGTCACATGCACAAACCGTCCAGCTACATTCTCCTCTAATATCTTCTCATCTACCATGTGAATGGACAAATCAGAGAGATCCTCCTCAAGCTGCATCGCCAATTTCCCTCCTTCATCACCAGTCTGATATCCACCACAATAGAAGGTGTCATAAAGGTAAGGAATGACCAATTTCTCAGTTTCAAATTCGTCCCCTTTCAACTGTGCTATTCGCCTCTCTTTCTTTTCTTCCATCTTCTTTGCTTTATCTTTCCAAGTTGGTTTGTATCCTAACCCGAACCTGTCCTTGCTTTCCAAAATTGTGATTGCCTTTCTAATCCCCTGGTGGTTTCTTCCCAATCCGACTCCTGGATACCAACCTTTGCCCATGGTTTGCTTCACCACCATCTCTATAGCTGCTGACAGGTGAGGAGCATATAATTTCGAACCTTCTCCTATGTAGGTTGCATTAACAAACTCAAAAGCTCGATATGAACATTCCCATGCATTCTCTGTTGTCTCAACATACGGAGTGTTTGGAGATTGAGTGACAAAGATGTCTTCCTCTCCCGAAACTGAGATTTGTTGATTCCCCACGAAAAACTTCACCTTTTGATGGAGAGTGGAAGGGACAGCTCCTGTCGTGTGTATCCAAGGCCTTCCTAGCAAAAGAGTATATGAAGGTGTAATATCCATGACTTGGAATTGTCTATTGAAAATACATGGACCAATCTCCACAGGTATCTCTATATCGCCCAACACTTCTCGACGGACTCCATCAAATGCCTTGACAATCATGTTGTTTTTCCGCATATACGATGAATCCACTGGTAACCTTAGCAAAGTGCACATAGGCATCACATTGAGAGCCGATCCATTATCAATGAGAACCCTGCCAATTGTGTGGCTCTTACACCTGACTGTGATGTGAAGAGCCTTGGTGCTTCCACTCCCTTCCGCAGGAATCTCATCATCACTGAAAGATATATAATTTGAAGCCACCAAATTACTGACTAAATTGTCCATTTTGTCCATGGATATATCAGGAGGTACATATGATTGATTCAACACCTTTAATAAAGCATTTCTGTGAGACTCAGAATTCAGGAGAAGTGATAAGAGTGAAACCTTTGCTGGTGTTTTGTTCAACTGCTCGACAATATTGTATTCACTATGCTTAATCAAGCTCAAAAACTCATCGGCATCTTCTTTCGTAATAGATTCTTGACATCTTGTCTCTTGAACCTCTATCGGGTTAACCCTATCCCCTTCCACAATTCCTGCCTTCTCTTTTCTAGCTTTAGCTAACATTTCAGGACTATAGCAACGCCCACTTCGTGTCATTCCCCCAACTCCAGTGATATTCGCTGTTTCGAGACTTTTAGGGGACATATGCTCTCTTTCTCCATTCATTACTATATCATAGCCATATCTCCAAGGTACCGCCTTGTTGTCTTTGTATGGAAACGGAATAGGAGCTTTGATTGTGATCCCACTAGCTTGGCTTGATTTTTCCTCAAGGCGGATTTTCAGAGGCTTTGACTTTAGGTCGTCATCAATCACACTAATCTCATTCCCTTTTCCTCTTCCTTCCCAAAATTCAATTTGATATGAGTCCATCAACTCTTGCAATCTGTAACGAAAAGCTTCACAGGACTGAATTGAATGACCTACTGCACCATTGTGGTATGGACAAACCAGATTGGGATCATACGAATCTATATAGGTCTCCAAAATCACGGTTTCTGGTTGCAACATGTCTGCCTTCACTAATACATCAAAAACCTGACTTAACGGAGTCTTTATTTCTGCAACAGCTCTTTTAATGTAATCCTTCTTTTCATTGCTTAACATGTTCACTGCTGCTCCACCATGGTCTGGCAAAGGATTCCCATTCACAACTTGTTCTGCTTTCGGTTCCTCAAAACTCAACTGCCCAGCCTTCATCAAGCCCTGCACTTTATACTTCAATCCCAAGCAATTTTCTATAGAGTGACCCACATTGTCATTGTGGTAAGCACACTTTGCGTTTGGATCATACCATTTGGGATACGGGGGTTTTAGGGGTTCAAGGTATACGGGGGCAATAAGACGGTTTTGCACCAGTTTAGGATATAACTCCGCATAGGTTATGGGGATTGGGGTGATAGGGGGTCTTTCTTGATTGAAGCGTGGCCTTCCAGGGTTGTTCATTAGGTTTGTAGGTTGAGTAAAAGGTTGGGTTGGTCTCAGGGTTGGCGAGCGAAAAATGGGCTGAGTATTTGTTGGTGGGTTTAGTTGATATGGGTAGGGTGAAACATAATTGATAGCATGAGGATAAGATTGGTATTGGTTGGATGGGCGTTGGTGAATAAAACCTCCTGCAGAGATAGCCTGGACATCTCCTTCCTTTTTCTTAGGAAACCCTCCTTTCCTGGCCTCTACACCCTCAATCTTGCCATTTTTAATAGCATTTTCTATTGCCTCTCCTGAAAGCACCATGTCAGAAAAGTTCTTACTGACATTTCCTATCATCCTCTCATAATAAGGAGCTTTGAGAGTGTTTAAAAATAACATCGTTAACTCCTTTTCTGTCAATGGCGGTTGAACTTCAGCAGCTGCATCTCTCCACCTCTGAGCGTATTCTCTAAAATTCTCGTTTGTTTTCTTCTCCATGCTTTGAAGAGAGAGGCGATCAGGAGCCATATCACTTACGTGACGATATTGGGCTAGAAATGCCCTAGCAAGGTCTTTCCATGAATGTATACGACTCCTGTCCAACTGAACATACCACCTTGCAGCAGATCCTGTAAGGCTATCTTGAAAACAGTGAATGAGCAACTTTTCATTACGAGCATATCCCGCCATCTTTCTGCAAAACATCGTAACATGGGTTGTCGGGCATTTAGTTCCATCATATTTCTCGAAGTCCGGAACCTTGAACTTTGCGGGCAACACCAAATCGGGAACTAGGCTCAACTCTTCTGCATCAACATTCCCAAAGGAGTCGTTTCCTTCGATGGCTTTCAACCTTTCCTCCAACATGTCACATTTCTGTTGTATCCCTACAGCTAGATTGTCAACTGCTTCTCTCTTCAACTTCTCTTGTTCAACAGGATCGTCCAAGTTTGGGACGAAGATAGGGTCGATAGGACTAGACCCTATACCAGGTTGATTTTGGCCTATAGCATGGCCTTGTCCTCCCATTGAAGGTGTTGCGTGAGCATAAACCTTTGGAGACATTTGGGCTTGATGGGTGAACCCTTGAGGGTATGGTGGATCATCACTAGAACATTCTTCTTTTGTTGCTAGGTCTTGCATAACTCCCTTCCCCTTAGCCATACTCATCATCAATTCCATCATCTTGGTCATTTGCTCTCGAGTTTCCTCTTGAGCCTTGACAATCTCTTGTTGCACTTTCTCCATCCTATCAATCCGTGCTAATTGTTCGCTCTCCATTGCTCTAGTTCGTGCACGAGTTTGGTATGGATGATTTGGAAGGGCTATTTTTGTACCTTGTTGTCACAATTAAATAAAACTATTTTTATCAAATGCTTATGAAGGAAAAGCAAAAGTAAGAAAAATTTTCGTGAGAAATTTATCGCATAACAAAAATTGTCTTATAAAAACCTGTCTCGTAACAATTGTTGAACAAAGTTAAAGACCCATTACATCCATAAAGAACATCTAAGGTGTCCACCTAAGTCCCTTCAACAAACTGTAGTGACCTTGGATCTCATCCAGCAGTAGTAGCAGATTCTCCCCATGCTCGGTAAGTGGGCTGACTCCGAGCTTCAAATCCTTTATTCTATCTTCCATGTCTCTTGCTCTGTGAGCCATGACATTAATCTGTTCAATCATGGAAACCAGAAGATGTGAATCACGAGCTCTCCTCAAGGTAGCATACTTCTCCTTTAGGTCATTCAATTCATTGACAACCTTTTGTAGGATCTGCAAGTATTCTTGGGATCGATTGAGGGCACCTTGCGAACTCATCTGCTTGCTTATGACTTTGCCTTCAAGTTCTTCACATTCAGTCCCCTTCTTTTGTATCTCAGCTTTGAGTTGTTCATTCTCTTCCCGCAAACGTTTGTTTTCAGACCTTGAGAGCTGCTCCTTCAAGTATCTGATTTCATCTATCAACTTATACTTCTCTTGATGGACCCTTGTATATGCTTGTTCCCTTCTCCCCAGCTTCTCCTCTGTTTCACATTTGAGTTTCTTAATTTCTCTTTCTAAGTCCCTTTTTTCTTCCTCTAATTTCCTCTTGGCAATCTCCAAGTCTATCATGGGATCTCGAGGTATAGGCTCTTCACTTTTGTCGAGACCTTCTTCGGGTGGAAGCCTAACATCCTTGTCTCGTCTCGCATGCCATACCGAGTATTCGGGAGGGTCCTTCTCTGGGAATATTCCTTTCTCAATCCTGAGAGTTGCCTTCCAAGCCTTGACATCGTCTTCTATTTTCCTTACAAACCATTCTTCTGCATATGTATACTCGTGCTGACTGAGCCCTTGAGTCATTGGGATGAATTGCTCATATCCCAATTGTCTTCATACCATAAGAGGTGCATAGGAGATAGTACCCCATATACCCAAAAGAGGAACCCATGGTTTATCACCACAAGCATATAACATAGATCTTCGTGGCATCCAAGGTGCCCTCCAAACAACATCCTTTGTCTTGGTCTTGCGCAATGATGAAACCCATTCTCTTTTTGTCTTCGGTGCAGGCCAAGTCTTCTCACAGAATTCTTTTATCGGGACTGTATTGAGATAAGCTTCTCGGAATTTTTCTTCATTACCTCCGAGGTGACTTTTCATCCAAATGTATAACAATGGAGTACATCCGATGAAACGTCCTTCTCCCTTGCGGCGGCAGAAATTTAAAGACCTAAAAGTCTCTGACAAGATAACTGGAGCCACATTCACCTCATGATCAAGCTGCTCAACAAAATACACTATTGTAACCTCAATGTGTCCTAAGAATTTAGGGAACATGGCCATACCATACACAGCTAATGCCATTATGCTCATGTGTTGTTCTTTCGTTAACGGCTTCTGAAGACAACTTCGTAGAAGACTCCATGGCACATAAGTGGTATCTCCTTTTTGCCTTGTGTGATGATCAATTTCTTGAATACTATGGCCAGTCATGGAGGACAATTTCTTACGATATCCTGATTTCCTTTTCTTCCAATAGATTTTGTTGGGATTTTCTAACTCACGACGGAGCAAGAATGAATACTCCTCTACGGTTGGCATCAAATCGGCCTCATTGAAGACAAAACATCTATAGGACGGGTCCCAAAATTGCACCATGGCCCTTACCAAATCCAAGTCCACTTCCACTAATAATAGTAGCATCAAGTCCCCATACTTTTTCTGAAATTCTGTCTTCCTCTCTTCATCCCATGCCTTCCAAATTCCTAGCAACTCGGTGTAGTCATTTTGTCTTAGGTCTAAATGAATCCTCTCTGGCAGAGTAGAAACAAAACCAACAGGTAGGCAATCACCATTCTCACGTTGGGCCTTTTCGGATCGTTCCTTCACTATGTGGGCTGGCTCCTCTTGCGATAATTTCTCCATGGATGCAAATGGATCTTAACCTGTAACAATTTGTTATGAGACAGAAAAAAAAAGCAAGAAATGAGAACATGCATTATGTTTTTTTTATTTTTGTATTATATTATTATTATTATTTATTTTTTTATGTTTTTCTTGTATAATTATTCTTTGTGTCCTAATATAGGTTTCAACTCTAAAGCTCTAGCTTACAAATGGGTATCATAAGTTCACTATATGCTTGGTTTGGATAGATAGGTTACTAAAGGTTCCCAGACTGTTCCCCACTATCGTCCACGTGGACTAGTAAGGCACCCCAATCCTCACCCATTATAGGCTTCGAACGGAAAAGGTTCAACCTGAGTGGGAGTATTTCACTGGCCTATGTGGAGGTTACCACCTCACGAAGGCAAAGCTACTTTACTTCCTCTTAAAAAAGGTAAGCCCGGGTCGAAGGCTAATGTGTGCACATGCAAGTGAAGTGTGTGTATTTAAATGTCTTATGAAATTTAAAGCTTTTAGACAAAATTTTGATAACCTTAGACTTCCTAATGGCTTGACTCTCTAATGTCCCCAGTGGAGTCGCCAAGCTGTCATAACGTATCAAGTTTCGGGGGAAACCTAATAGCTAGACACAAGCTACTTTACTTCCTCTTAAAAAAGGTAAGCCCGGGTCGAAGGCTAATGTGTGCACATGCAAGTGAAGTGTGTGTATTTAAATGTCTTATGAAATTTAAAGCTTTTAGACAAAATTTTGATAACCTTAGACTTCCTAATGGCTTGACTCTCTAATGTCCCCAGTGGAGTCGCCAAGCTGTCATAACGTATCAAGTTTCGGGGGAAACCTAATAGCTAGACACAAAACTACAGAGTCGCCACCAACCATTCTAACGTAGGTGTGATTGGTCACCTATTCAAACTAAGGATAAGGCTTGGTCTACATTAAGAGTTCTAAGTTCGGGAGTACGGTTACGTGTGAGGAAGGATTAGCACCCTCACAACGCCCATACTAAAATGGTACCAAGTGATCTAAGGTTATCTTAATTTTGCCTTTTACTTTAATTTCGATATAATTAAATATTGAAAAATCTTTTAAGTCTCCTCCATCAAGCTGGTTGGATAACCTAAAAGTTTTTCTCACCTCAGGAGTATTCGAGTAGGACCAATCGCCTTTCTTGAAGAGGCTCCGTCGTCGGATTGTTTAGATATTTTTATGCAAATCCTATTTTGACTCCTATCCAATTTCTATTTATTATTTTATCTTATTTTATTCTATTGTTATTATTTTCTTATATAAATTATTATTTTCATATATTTTTATATCTTTAAATAAACATGTATTCTTTGATATTGAAGATTTTCTTAAAGACCTTCCATCAAGCTGGTAAGACCTTAAAGAAACTTTCTCACCTTAGGAATTTTTAAAGAAATTACTCAAGCGCAATTCCCTTTAAATTCCATCCTCGGAATAATTCACATTTATTAAAATATTTATTTAATTTAATTTCTATTTATTTTAGTTATTTTCTAATTTTAATTCTAATTTATTAATTTGATCTTTATTCTTTATTATAATAAACTTAATTTTGATTTACTATTTTTTAATCTAATTTTATTTTTATTTTTATAATTTAATTTATAAAATCTTGGAAATATCCTTTAAATCTTCCATCAAGCTGGCAAGACTTAAAAGAACTCTCCTCACCTCAAGATATCTAAAAGTACTACTCAAGCGCAGTCCCTTTAGAATTCTGTCGTTGGATAATTTGTATTTTCTTATTTTTTTATTCTATTTTAATTTCTAAATATGTTAATTTTTATAATTCTTAATTTTTAATTTTATTATTTATTCTTTTAGGTTATAGTTAATCTTAACTAATTCTTATTTCGATTTCTAATAATAAATTTGGGTTTTAAATATTGGAAATATCTTTTTAAATCTTCCATCAAGCTGGTAAGACTTAAAAAGAACTTCGTTACCTCAAGATATCTGAGAGTATTGCTCAATCGCAATCCCCTCGGAGTTCCATCGTCGGAATATTCGTAGTTGTATTATTTTGCAATTGATTTTAATTAATTTTTATTTCAATTTTTAATAAATTTGAGTTTTAAATATTGGAAATAACTTTTTAAATCTTCCATCAAGCTGGTAAGACTTAAAAAGAATCTCCTCACCTCAAGATTTCTAAAAGTACTACTCAAGCGCAGTACCTTTAAAATTCCATCGTCGGATAATTTACATTATTTTATTCTATTTCTAAATATATTGAATTTTTTTTATGTCTCTTAATTCTTAATTTGATCGCTAATTCTTTTATTCGTAATTAATTTTAATTAATTCTTGTTTCAAAAATTCTTAAGTTTGAATTTTTTAAATATCGGAAATGACCTTTTAAATCTTCCATCAAGCTGGTAAGACTTAAAAGGGATCTCCTCACCTCAAAATTTTCGAAAGTATTACTCAATCGCAATGCTCTCGGAAATTTGTCGTCGGAATATTTGTATTTTTAGATTTAAAATATTCAATCTTATATTTTCTTAAGGTATTGCAACTCTAAGCTACCTAAATAAATCTTAACAACAATTCAACCACACCTTAAATTAAGCACATCACATAAGTTTTATTTGAAATCCTTAAATAGAATAAAAATACTAATACAAAAAATAATAATAATAATAATAATAATAATAAAAATAAAAATAAAAAAGGTAAGTAAAAAAAAAATCATACCAATCAAATCATGCTAATTAAATCGTGTTAATTAAATTGAAACTCACATAATCTAGTCAAATAAAAAAAAATTACATATCCATTTATATACAAACTACATTAATTAAATCTTATCAATTCTTTGTTAAATTGTATTATTCATACATCAAATTAGTCTATTTACTCGTCTAATTAATTATTTAAATTATTTTTATTCCATAATTTTGTTAATTAAATTATTGTATTAATCACAGAATATACAACAAAAATAATAATAAAAAAAGAAAACAAGGAAATCAATAAATAAAATAAATAGGTAAATAACCAAATAAAACAAATAAATAAATAAAATAAACAAAATCAAAAAAACAAAAAAAATAAATAAATAAAAAAAATCGCCCGAAAAATTAAAAAAAAAAATACCTTGCGATCGGGTCGGGTCAGAGGCGGGTCGGCACGCGGGTCAGGACGGGTCAACACGCGGATCCGGCTAGGCAAAAACGACGTCGTTCGGGAATGGGTATTTAAATTTCCTTTCCGAGTTTTTCGGACAAAAAAACCAGCCTTCCAGAAAAAAATCCTCCAACCCTCTCGAGCCGTGCGATTTCCGGTGGCCGGAAACTTCAAACGTGCCGGAAAATTCAATGCGGTTGCCGGAAAATTCAAGATTTTCCAGATTCCGGCGACCCCACCACTGAACCTGAAAATTTTCCAGAAACACTCCTCTCCTTTCCCTGAAACCGGATCTAGAGCCCCCAGTCACCAAATCAAATCGCCAGTTCCAGATCTGAACCCCAAAAACAAAAACCTACGTCCCCCGAACGCTAAACAGAATACCACTGTTATATTTTGGTTCTGTTTTTGTGTTGGTTGTGGTTGTTTCTCTCTGTGTTTCTGTTCTGGATTCCTCTGTTGTTTTCTGATTGTGCTTGCTATATCTGTGGTTACTGTTGGCTCTATCCGATATGTGGTTGTTTTTCTCTTTTGCTCTTGTGTGTTTTCTGTCGCCCCTCCCTTTTGGTTTCTGTTGGTTCCTTTTTATATCCGTTAGATTTGAATCTTGTGGAAGCTTTACAATTCAATCTCAGATCCGATTTTGATTTTGTCTTTAATGTTCGTTTTCAAATTCCTTTTTTTTTTGTCTTGATTTCCTTGCAGATCTCCGATATTGATTTGATTTGCAAAATTTCCTTTTCTTTGTTTCTGGCGGCCATTAGGGTTTGGGTTCATTTTGGGGTTTGGATTTGGGGCTAAGGGTTTCGGTTAGGGTTTTATGGGTTTCGTAGGGATTTGGGGTTTAGGGTTTCATGAGGGTTTGGTTTTGGGTTCCTGTTTTGGGGTTAAGGTTTGGTAGGGGTTTGGGGTTTCTGTTTTCCTTTTTACTTTTTTTTATTTATTATTATATTTTATTATTATTTTTTTTGTTTGTCAAAATAAATGTACAAAAAAAAACAAATAAAGTCGAAAGTGAGAGAAAAGAAAAAGAAAAAAGAAAGAAAGAAAAAAAAATAAAATAAAATAAAATAAAAATAATAAATAACAAGCAAATAACAAAAACAAACAAATAAATAGTAAAAAGGTAAAAATAAAAATAATAAAATAAAATAAAAAATAAAAAATAAAATAAAAATAAAAATAAATAATAAAAATAAATAATAAAAATAATAAAAAATAAAATAAAAATAAAGATAAAAATAAAAATAAAATAATAATAATAAATAAAAGACAAATAAATAAAATAAAGTAAAATAAAACAAAATAATGTCAATTATTCACACATGGGTTTAATCCATTTTCAAATTTTTTAATGCCCGTCAAGCTGTTCGAGATTTACAATTCCGTACCATTTAATTCCGGACAAAATTGGTGTCTACAATTAGTCTACTCAGGAATCAAGAAACGCTGATTAGACTATACAAGTGTGACACATTCCATGACTTGTGTCTAATCAAGACATCAAAGGATAAAGGGATTAGACTACACGGTAACATCTATCACGAGTAAGGTTATGTCGAGTCATTGACATTCTCGTTACATGGGTAGCAATGATGTGTTGCTAGATACCGCTCATTGCCTATGACAATTTTGTCATTGCCATTGTTTTGAGAACCTATTAGGTCGCACACTTAGAACGGATCAATGAGGAGCTTAATTAATCCTATTCTGAATTGGATTAAGGATATAACTAATCCTATTCTGAATTGGATTAAGGATATAACTAATCCTATTTTAAGTAGGATTAGAGTTCTGTTTGACAGTAAATTTTAGGGTAAAATTTACTGACTATAAAAAGATGTTTTGTGTTTTCTAAAAACACAGCCGCACAAAAAAAAAAACAAAAAACAAAATGTTCTTTTAATCGAAGCTAGCAATTCGGTTATAAGGAATGGAAAACGCTCTTTAAGGCTTCTGATCGTGAGACGTTCGAGAGTCGTGAGATCCGTTCGTGTGGATACCATAGAGGCAGGAACGAAAAGTTGTTGCTTGTGACTCGACCAACGACAGAAAATCAGAGAAAACGTTAGGTAAAATCTCGAAACCCTAATCAGGCAACTCTCCGAATCGATCCTGGTGGAGGCCGAATGATTTAAATTCCGCTGCGTGTTTATTTCGGTTTCCTTCACCATGTTGCTTGGTTGTATATAAGATAGGTCAACGGGCGTCTTTTCTAGCGTGGCCATAGGCAGGACATTGATCGATGATCCATTATCAATCAAAACCTTGGCAATTGTGTGGCCCTTGCAGCTAGTAGTGATGTTCAGAGCCTTGATACTCCCTCGCCCTTCTGGCAGAATTTCATCATCAGTGAAGAATATAAAGTTTGCCGCTGTGATATTCCCCGCTAATCGGTCGATGTTATCGACCAGAATATTATGAGGCACATAAGCCTGATTCGACACCTTCATTAGGGCATTCTGATGCGATTCTCTGAGTTCAATAGCAGAGATAATAGTGAAATTCGAGCGGGCATTTTATTCAACTGCTCGACTACACTATATTCGCTATGCTTGATCAACTTCAAAAATTCCTTTGCGTCATCTTCTGATACTGGCTTTTGTAATTTTTCTCATTGGTCTTTGGAAAGCAAAGCTTGTTCCTCTCCCTTTTCCATCTGACAATCCTCTTCTCTTTCTTTTGTTTTTCCTTTTCGAGCCTTGTCTAGCATGTCCGGTGTATAACATCTTTTGCTTTGCGCAATTCCTCCTACTCCACTTATGTTTGCATTATCCGACATAGCTGCCTTGTTTGAGCCCATGTTGCCCGATCCTTCAATCACCACTTTGAACTTGTATTTCCAAGGGATAGCCTTATTACTCTCGTAAGGGAAAGAGCTCGAAATTTTGATGGTCATGGTTGGAGGAGTAACAAAGCTAGATTCTTCCTTCTTAGGACTTGATTTCTCCTTGTAAAACATCGTCATTGGCTTTCCCCAAGGGTAGTCACATCCCGAAGATTCATTTGTAACAGTATTTACCACATCCTCATCTTCTTCCGTATAGAACTCGATCAAGAACGAATCCATCATTGATTGGATCACATGTCGAAATTGGGGATAACTTTGGACAGAGTGATCCACAAATCCCATATGATATTCGCAAGTCTGATCTGGGCTGAATTCATCTTAAAGGATCTTCGAGTCTAACGGTATTGGCTGAATCATCTTGGCCCTGACTAAAACGTCAAATACTAGACTCATTGGAGTTTTGATTTCTTCTACATTCCTTTTTATGTGATTTTTCTTTCCAACTTCAGCTGCACTGACGATCCTCCACTGTGATTGGGTAAAGGGTTAGCATTGATACTTGGCTCCACTTCTTTCGAAAAGGTCAGTCTCCCCGACTTGATTAGATTTTGTACCTTATACTTTAAAGCCATGCAGTTTTCAGTCGATTGACCCGGGTTTCCACCATGATAGTCGCACCGAGCGTTAGGGTTATACCGTCTTGGAAAAGGTGGTTTCATTGGCTCCATGTAGAGAAGGGCAATCATGTGACCTTTCACAAGCTGTGGGAACAAGTCTGTATATGACATAGGAAGGGGATCAATGGGAACCTTTTCAGTGTTTCTTCGAGGTGGTCTTTGGTTAGTTATTGGGTTATTGTTTGGTTGATAAGGCTGGACTATAGGTGTTGGTGTATAGTAAGGTGATGGGTGACAAAAATTTGGCTGAAACATTGGTGGTTGAAATGGACTTTGGTAAGGACCATGTGAGACATTGTTTGTGGTTGAGAAATAGGATTGGTAGTTTGGGTAGGGTTGAGGCTGTGGCTAAAATAGAGGTGAGTAAGGCGCATATCCCCCTATATCGAGGTGTTGCATGGGTTACTACCTGGGTTTCGGCTTCTTTCTTTTTGGATAACCCACCCTTCTTTGGATCACTACCTTCCAACTTCCCGCATTTAATTGCACTTTCTATTATTTCTCCAGTGATAACCATATCTACAAAATTCTTCGTTGCATTCCTTATCATGCGTTCATAATAGGGTGCCTTCAGCGTGTTGACAAACAAAACTGTGATTTCCTTTTAAGTTAGAGGTAGCTAGACTTAGGCTGCAATATCCCTCCAATGCTGGGTGTATTCTTTGAAGCTCTCATTGGCCTTCGTTTCTATATTTTGCAGAGATAATCTATCTGGGGCCATATCCATGACATGCTTGCACTGAGCTCTAAACGCTCTAGCTAAGTCATTCCAACTATGGATGCGTGCACGATCTAGCTGCACATACCACCTAACAGCTGACCCAGTGAGGCTGTCTTGAAACACGTGTATCAACAACTTATCATCATGATTATGAGCAGCCATCTTGCAACAGTATATTGTCACATGGGTAATGGGGCACTTGGTGCCATCGTATTTTTCAAACTCAGGAGTTTTAAACTTGAGGGGAATGACCACATTCGGTACTAGACATAGTCCCGTTGCATCTACAGACCTGTAAAAATCACTTCCCTCTATAGCCCGTAATCTTTCCTCTATGATACTCAACTTTTTAGAATCTGAATCACCTTTTACCTCCGACACACTACCTTTTAGTTTCTCTTGTTCCCTAGGATCATCTAAGTCAGGGACTTGGATTGGATCTGCGGGTCTTGTCCCTTGGGTTAGGGGAATGAGCACTGTAATGTGAGGTTGTCCTGAGGTGCTTGGCGCACCCGGATACATGTATACATAACCACCCATAGGTTGTGGGGGAGATGGAGGTATACCTTGTGAAGATTGGGCATAAGGTAGGGTAAACCCTGTGGGGTATTGGGGATTGTCATCCCCCCTGGGCTGTTCACTCTCTTGATTAGGTATATCTCTAGCCACTTCTTTCTCTCGACTCATTTATCATCATTTCCATTAAGGCAGCTAATTGGCCCCGAATTTCATCCTGTGCCTTTTCAACTTTATCTATCCTGCTACCTTGTTCTTCTTCCATCGCCTTCGAATGTAACCAGGTGTTGTACGAGTGTTTGGGAATTTGGGCTGAAATCTTGAATGTTGGAGCTTATCCTTGAATCTTGATTACCACAATAAGAGACTAATCACTATATGATGCAACTTTAAAATATTATATTTTATTTAAATCATATGAATAAATGAATGAATGTGATGCTAAATGAATGATACTTTGAGGGGTATTTGTG
Source organism: Heritiera littoralis (assembly GCA_031772115.1). Classification (NCBI taxonomy): domain Eukaryota; kingdom Viridiplantae; phylum Streptophyta; class Magnoliopsida; order Malvales; family Malvaceae; genus Heritiera; species Heritiera littoralis. Next base: position 866,755 of record JAPDPK010000204.1, read on the forward strand.
CCATGACAATTTCAACAAAAGGGAAATTTCATTCATTCAAAGAGTCACTTGTTACATTCCGATCATATTTTGATTACATCCATAAAAATGCCTAACTTGCTGATATTGATCCTTAGCTTTATCTAGAAAATTCAGCAGCCTTTGCCCGTATTCTCCAGTTGGGCGGATTTCTTGCCTCAGAGCTTCAACTTTATCAACCATCTCTCTCGCCTTTGTCATGGCTTTGCAAACTTGAGTGGCCAAATGTTCTATATATTGTTGCCTTCCCAAACTTCCCACTCTCTACTTCATGCTTGCATCTTGTGCCAAGTCATATCCATAAGTCCAGTTATTTTCACTTTGCTCCTAGTCTGCTACAATTACTTTAATATGATTCTTATGTTCCCGTAGTTGATCCTCTAACATTTGAACTTTTTGTTGCAGTATAACATTTTCATTTTCTAGTTCAACCTGTTTCCCCTTTTTCAACTTTGCCTTCAATTCTTCATTCTCTTTCTGGTATTGATTTAACTTTGTTGCACTTGCAGAGTACATGCTTTCCTATTTTTGTCGTTCCTGAGACAAATAGGCAATTTCTTCTCCACTTTTCTTTACTTTGTATGCCCAATGCTCCGCCCTTCTATGTAAGTCTTCCAACTCTCTTTTCCTTTCACTTGAAGTTTGGATAATCCCTCCAATTCTCATTTCAGATCTCAACTTCTTATTCTCTTGATGCAGATTTCGAAGATCCTTTCTGGTGATGTTATGTTCATGTTGGACTTTCTTGAGCTTGGCTTCTCGTATTTCTGCGTCATACCTGAGTTGTTCCATCTCTTATGAAGTTTCAGATTCTCTTGTCTCCACTTTTCCTCCTCCATCTTGCATTGCTGCCTGACAATCTCGGCCTTGGACTTTTCTACTTCAGGTTGTGAAGGCATGCTGTATTCTCTTGGAAAAAATACTACTTCTTTCACTTGCTTTGTTCTCCATACTGAGTATTCTAGGGTAGCCTTATTAAAGAGAGGTCCAAGGTTGAGTCTTCATGCTTGTTTCCATGATTGAATCGCTTGCTCGGCCTTCTTCATTGCCTTTGACTCACCATAAGAAAATTCCATGTCATTGAGCTCGTGTGTTGGAGGAATGAATTGTTTTGCTCCAAATTGCCTTAGTACCATAAGCGGTGCGCAGCTCACCACTCCCTATGGTCCCAAAAGTTGCACCTACAGCTCTTCTCCATATCAATATAAGATCGGTACATGAGGCATCCATGGTGCCATCCATACTACTTGTTTTTCTTCAAGTCTTTGCAAAAAAATCCACCCATTCCTCCTTGTTCTTCGGTTTTGGCCACTTGTTGTTGCAGAATTCTTTAACTGGAGCACGATGATGGAGGAACATTCTTTTGAATGTTTTTTCTTCGCATTTAAAATGGCTTTTAACCCAAACATGAAGTAACTGTATACATCCCACAAATCGGCCTTCTTCATTTCACTTACAATGATTCAACGACCTGAAAGTTTCTGCTAGAATGGCCGATGATGGATTCCCATTGTTCTCGATTTGCTCAAAGAGGTCTATTATAGCTATTTTAATGTGTCCTAACACTTTTGGGAAGATAACTAAGCCATAGATTGCTAAAACAAAAACCGCTAACCCTTGCTTGTCACTAAGGTGCCCCTTGATGAATTCATGAAGAAAATCTCATGGCATACAAACATTGGACCCTTTTTGCTTCATATAGGGATCTATGTCTTCGGGTCTAACTCCCAAAAGCTTAGCTAGCTTCTTGCGAAATCCAGACTTAGGCTTACGAACATATATTTTATCTAGACTTGTCAAGTCATGCCTAACAAAACAGAATATTCTTCAACCGTGGGTGTTAAGTGCAATCCATTAAAAGAAAAACACCTATGAGATGGATCCTAAAACTGAATAGCTGCTCTAATCAAAAGTTCTTCGACTTTCACAGCAATCAAAGATTCTATTTGGCCATACTTCTCATGGAAATCCTTCTTCCCCTCCTCACTGATTTGATTCCATAAGTTAGCCAAATCTATTAGGTTATTTTGCTTCAAATTCAAATTCACTTCTTTTGGTAGCGAGGACACAAAATCTCTAGACAAGCAATCCCCTTTTATTTGCTGAACCTTTTCTGACCACATTTGTACCTCTTTGTAAGAATCGCATTGAACATTCACAAATGATGAACAAGCCAATCTTTCTATGGATTCTGTGAAAAATTCCTCGTTGAAGAGAGCCATGGCTAAAACACCTCTTATGTGACTATGTGATGCAAGACGATTTATGCAAAAGAACAAAAAACAAATACAAATCAATATGTATATAAGAGATATAGACAATGAAATAAAAAAGCAGATAAAGGATGAAATGCTCATTTATGCCCTATCAAAGGTCACTCTCATAAAAAGGTGGGAACGGCTCTATCTTATGTTGGCTTCCTCGAAACACATTATATGCTTGTTTAAGGTTTCACACATCTAACAAGTTCCCAAATTAATCCCTACTGTCGTCCACACTGGACTAGTAAGGAACAGATTTGAGTGAGAGTATTTCGCTTGCCATTGCGGAGGTGATTACCTCACGAGACCATAGGTACTTTACTCCCTCCTAAGAAGGATGGAACCTGGGTATAGGGCTCATGTATGCAAATGCATTGATGTATATGAAATGAATGAGCATATATTCTATCTTATTTACTCTACAATATTTTCATTTATAAAGAATGCAATGAATCAAATAATCAAAATGGATGAAAGGATTATTATTTTTTTTTTGTTTTATAAAAAATTTTGTTTTAAAAGAAAAACTAAACTTAAATGCCAATCAAGACTATCAAATTAAAATTTAAGATACCATGTGGCTAATTAATGGTTTGACCCTCTTAGCGTCCCCAGTGGAGTCGCCAAGTTGTCGTAACGATTTCGTCTGAGGACTCGATCGCTCGACAATTTTGAAAACATTTGAAAACAGGGGAGTCGCCATCAATCTTTTTTGACTAGGTGTGATTGGTCACCTAAAAATATTTATCTTTTTAACAAAATCTCAAAATTAATTAAGTTTTATTAAAAAGACAATTTTTGGTCTGGAAAAACAAAAATAGGGTTCAGGAGTACGGTTATGCGTGGGGAAGAATAAGCACCCCCACAATGCCTGTTAGAAAATCGTACCATCCTAACCACGTGGTATCCTTTCATTTTAATAAAATAGTCTTGGCTTAAATCTAATTTGATTATTACAAAGAAATTTACGCGTTTGCTTAAAAATTACTATTATATATGTTTTAAAATTTTCATTTTTGAAAATGAACATGAACCCCTTTTATTGAAAAATTAAATCAAATACTCCAATACTTTTTGTAATATTTGAAATGACTTTCCTCACCTAGAGATTTCTTAAGAATCACTGCTTGTGACTTCTATAGAATCTCATCCTCGGTAAGACTCATGTTATTTGCATAATTGAATAAAAATTATTTTATATATATATATATATATATATATATACATATATTTATATATATATATTTGAAGAAAATCTCATTTTTGAAAATAAGCATGAACTCCTTTTATTGAAAAATTAAATCAAATACCCGAATACTTTTGGTAATATTTGAAATAATTTTCCTCACCTAGAGATTTCTTAAGAATCACTACTTGTGACTTCTATAGAATCTCATCCTCGGTAGGACTCATGTTATTTGTATAATTGAATAAAAATTATTATACATATTTGAAGAAAATCTCATTTTTGAAAATAAGCATGAACCCCTTTTATTGAAAAATTAAATCAAGTACTCCAATACTTTTGGTAATAGTTGAAGTAACTTTCCTTACCTAGAGATTTCTTAAGAATAACTACTTGTGAATTCTATAGAATCTCATCATCGGTAGGACTCATGCTATTTTTATAACTAATTATGGATGCATATGATGTTAATAAAAGATGTATGATGCATATGGATTTATAAAAAGGACTTTATATTTTTATTTTCCTTAATGAAACTCTCGATATTTAAGAATTTAGCTAAACATCTCAATACTCTGGTAACGTTTAGTTAATTCTTCTCACCTAGAGATGTTTGAAGAATCTCTACTTGTAACTTCTACGAGATCTCATCATCGGAAGAATTTCATTCATTTTGAAATTAACAATTATGCATATGATGCTGGCATATAGTATGTGATGCACATGGATTTCTATTTTTTATTTAACACATTTATTGTTTTTTTTATTATTAATTTTTTTTATTATTTGTTTTTTATTTTTAGAATAAAAGCTCATATATTGAAAAATTACACTAAATATTCTAATACTTTTGGTAACATTTAGTGGACTCTTCTCACCTAAGGATCAGCTAGAAATCACTACTTGTGACTTCTGTAACATCCCATCATCGGATATTAGTTTTTACCTTTTGTGAATAAATTAATTATTTCATCTTCATTTGTTTTCATTTTATTTAGCTTTATTAACTTAATTCGTTCGACTACTTCTTTTTGTTAAAATTCCATTATTATCTATTTAATTTAATCGCTATTCTCTACCTTTTAGAATTTTACTATTATCAATTTTTATTGGTTTAATTATTTTGTATTTATATATTTCTAAAATCTCCCTTTTTATTAATTTCTCCCAACTATTTCCTTTACCTATTTTGTCTTTATTAATTTTCATTTAATTAATATTTTTTAAATATTCTTTATTTGTCATTATAGAATATATCATTATATTTTCTTAAAATAAACATGAATTTGAATATTTAGGAATTATATCAAATATCTCAATACTCTGGTAACATTCGATAAATTCTTCTTACTTAAAGTTTTTTGAAGAATCGCTACTTGCGACTTCTATGAAAACTTATCATCGGAATTTCATGCTTATTTATTTTATTTTATTAATATTTTTTAAGCTTCCTAAAATACATTTTTTATAGTAAATTGTCTAATAAGAATTTCATTTTATTGTGAAAACCATATGGTTATATATTTTTAATATATTTACTTATGTATTTTATATATATTTATTTATATACATTTTAAACTATATATATTTCCTATATTTATTTATATATTTTATATATATATATATATATATATATATATATCTTAAAACTATATATTTATTGTTAAACTAATTCCATACAATTAAATTGATTAAACTTAAAATTATTATAGATCTTAGAGAATTTCATATATAAATAAATATTTGTTTTTATAATGCAAGTATATCAAAAACACACAAAATAAATTATTTAACAAAATAAATAAAGGAAGAGAAGATATACCCAAACGGATTTGGGCTTGAAACCTGAATAAGTCCTTCAAAACAGCCCAAGATCAAGCCCAAATGACAGGGCCCAAATCTGCTAGTGGAAGCGGGTCGCAAGCGAGTCAAGCAGCCGGGTCGAGCGTAGCATGTGGGTCGTGAGCGGAAGGTGGAGCCAGGTGCACGGATCTCAGGTCGGGTCGGAGTGGCACGCAGATCCCAAGCCTCCAAAACAGTGCATTTTACTCTTCTATAAAAAGCCCCTTTTTTTTTAAATCTTCATTTCAGTCGATTTCCCCTAAAAAAATTCTAAAACCTTCCAAAAAATCCTCTTAGCCTCCCCTTTCGCCGAAGGCAGCTGGCCACCGTGCGCCGTCGCACTCTGGTCGCTGGTAGTCTTCCCGGAAGCGTAGAAATACTCCTCTCTCCCTCCTCTAACCAGATCTGACCACCATTTTACCAAAAACACTTCCTAATTCCCTAGATCTACCTATGCCAAAACCATCTTCCCCTTTTTTTTTTTTGTGTTGATGGTTTGGGAAGTACTTGTGGTTGCTGTGTTTTGTCGTGGTCTGTTTCCTTTTTTACAGGTGATAGGGATTTAGATCTTAGATCTAGCGTTTGGGATCCTCGGGTTCCAGATCTGGTTTTCTTTTTTTTTTTGGATTTTTGTTTTGTTTTGTTTTTTGCTTTTTTTTTCTTTTCGGGTTGCAGTGAAAGGTGGTGGGAGGTGAATGTTATGGTGATCCAGTGGTGACGATGGAAATCTGAGATGGTTTTGGGTAGGTAAATAGGTCTCGGTGGTAGGGTAGGTACAGGGATGATGGTGGTGTTTGGTGATAGCCTGATTTAGAGTCTCGGTGATGGTGTTTTTTACTTCGGTGATGGTGATGAATGAGTCGAGTTTCTGCCCAAAATTTCTCAGTGTCCAGAGTCTCTAAAAAAAAGAAAAAAAGATCCTTTGCATGAATTATTTTGGTCTTTTTAAACAGATTTAGGAACACCCTTTTTTCTAGTATTTCATAATCAACCTTAGGTTCTTGCTATTATCTCTCGGTTATCAAAGGCACTGGTCAGGGATGAGATTGACAGCATGGGGAAGGTGAAATTTTGGTGGAACTCGAGACAGTGGGTTGAACTGCATCGACGGCTAGGCAAAATTTTGGCCTAAAAATGCAGCCGGCAAATGGGAGTGTTTATTCCCATTAAATGTGATTGAAAACTGATAATAATAATAATAATAATAATAATAATAATAATAACAACATATAATAATAATAATAATAATAATAATAATAACAATAATAAAAACATATAATAATAATAATAATAATAATAATAACAGATAAATAATAATAATAATAATAATAATAATAATAATAATAATAATAATAATAATAATAAATAGATAAAAATAAAATCAAATTCAATCCATTTTAATGGGCTTTGAAGCTCAATACTTTGATTTGGACTTTGAAAGCCCAATTATATTTATTACAATGCTTGTGGCCCAATATATTAGGTTTAGACCATATCCATTTTTAACAAAAATAATCTCATCCAAATATAATATTATCGATTTAGACAAATTTGGGTGACTAGATAAATATGTACGAATTTGCTTCCAATTCTTTGATTCATTAACGGTCAATACATGTATCCCAAACACAAAATTGGATTTAAAATCTCCATTTTCCATAGCTTATACATACATACATATATATATATATGGAGCTTTATTAAATACGTCCCGAATAAAACATAAATTAAGAACTTCGTATAATCTTTGCTTATTAGCTAAACGACGCTGCTCTTTTTCTCCATGGAAGTAGCAGACGCAGCAAACTTTTTTTGATTCATTAACTGTCAATACATGTATCCCAAACACAGAATTGGATTTAAAATCTCCATTTTCCATAGCTTTTATATATATATATATATATATATATATATATATATATATATATATATATATATATATATATATATATATATATATATATATATGGAGCTTTATTAAATACGTCCTGAATAAAACATAAATTATGAACTTCGTATAATCTTTGCTTATTAGCTAAACGACGTTGCTCTTTTTCTCCATGGAAGTAGCAGACGCAGCAAACTTTTTGACATTCATGCCTGCAGGGAAGGGTGGTGGTGAACGAGTTAGACGGCCAGCAACGTTCATTTCATTTAGCTCGCAATCACCGGGACGAGGGATGTTTGAACAATCAGAACGACCAGATGGTGGCACTGGCCCTTTTTCCAGCGATTCGAAATTAGGAACATTATTTCTCAACAGTACTTGCTCTTGGTGCAAATTAGGCCTGATGGCAGCACCGAATTGCGCTGCAAATGAAACGAACGAGATGGCCAAAATGAATGAAACTGTGAAAAGAGTTACAGCCTTGGGGAAGAACTCCATTTCCTTTTTAATTTGGAGGAAATTTGCTTGTTAATTTGTGAGGAAGAAATTAATCAAATTGCTGTGAAATTGCGAACGAGTAGATATTGAGTTATGTGGTGGAGATTTGAAGCATATATATAGGCCCATGGAATCAGTTTAATTATAGTATTATTTCAATAGGAACATGGTTTATTACTTGACTTGGACACCGGAGTCTTAATTTTGACTTTGGCTGTCTGTTCAAAAAGTCCTCAAAGTCTAACATCTGAATCAAATACACAGAAACTTTAGCCTTGGACTGGATAACGATTGACGTTTATATGGCTGTGTGTGTTTTTCCAAATTGAGAGTCATGTTGGAAAATGCAATACGAGGCTTAGCATCTACTAATTAAATTTCAGAAATCATATATATTTTACTAATTAATTAAATCGAATTTTAATTATCATATTTACATTTGAATATGACCAGAAACAAATTCTAATAAAATTTTATTGGTTAGAATACTACTTGGTCATTAAGTTTATTTAAGGGATAAATATACTTAATAAGTAAAATTCTTAAGCTTTGTTTGGTAGAATGAAAAGAAAAATGGAAAGATGGAAAATGGAAAATGGAAAAGAAAAAAAAAACAGTAGTATTTACTAATTTAAAGGAAAGCACTTCTAAAATACGGAAGCCTTCTGTCAGATAACTATTTTTTTAAGGAAAAAGAACAGACAAGGAATAAGCAAACCCATGTCTCCTACGGGCACTAACAAGCAATGAGCAAGTAACCACTAGGAACCAACCAAAATCCCAAAAAGACAAAACCACAAACACCTGATGGGCACCATGACACAAAAAGTCAAACAATGCATCTCCCCACCTAACGTGACCCAGAAAAAACAACCAATAGCAAAAGCAACCACAAGACTAACAGTTTAAGTCACGTTTTCTGTTTGATCTTGCATTTGGTTGATAATTTTCGACTTGATAGACACGTTGAGTCTATTGAAGTAGGCATAAGTTGCAAGATTTCTGAGAAACCTGAGTTCCTCCTGCCTTCTTTTTTTTTTCTCTCAAAATTCCCTTACTCTTACTTTTTATAGATAAAATCTGATCAATCAAGCATGGCCCATTAACCGCTAGACACACACTGAACCAATCTTCTATCGTACACCTAATTTCATAAAATTGAAAATGAAATTGTTGAAAGCTAAAAGAAAAAAATTGGTCTGATAGCATCATGCTAAATTAAAGCCCTTTTGGAGTTTTCACTTGACTCATCGACTTTTAAGAACAGAGAAGAAACATTCCACTCATTGATTTTTTTATGCCATTTCACTTTGTGCCTACTAGAACTGAGGTGAACCCATGAAATTATGTTCAATCGACTATTGTTACTTCCGTATGGCCAGAGTAGTTGAGTTTAAAGGGAAAAGCAATCAACACATACACAAACAATATAAATAAAATTTTCAATTATAAAGCAGACAAAAAAAGAATGAGAAAAGTTAGCAGAAAAGAACCTGTTTGATGGACAATGGTGGCTGATTTTTTGTTCCAAAATCAAACAGAGTGAGCAAGAGAGGAGGAATGAGCACCCAACGGCAGAGGAAATTAAACAGAGTGAGTGAGATAGCAGGTAAGCAAGGAATGACAAAAAAAATAAAAGAAAAACCGTTATATATCAACCTAATAAAATAGATAATCTTGCATATATGACATTTCGAACCTAGGACCTTTACGTGAAACTTTAAAAATTCTTAAAAAGTTTATGTTTTCCCCTTTTCCATTGCTCTCCCGTCTTTTTCATTGAAAATGATGAAAACATCAATTTTTTTGTTTTCTAAATTTAGCCAATTTTCATTTTCATTTTCATTTTCATTTTCATTTTCATTTTCATTTTCATTTTCATTTTCATTTTCATTTTCTAAAATTTTATTTTCCATTTCTTTAACCAAATATGTTTTCTCTCATGTTTTCTATTTTCTATGAAAATGAAAATAGAAAACAACTTTATTTTCATTAACCAAACACACACTACTTTTCTTTCCTTTCATTGCTTGGTAGAATTGAAAAATGGAAGGAAAGAAAATGAAAATATATTAATTTACTATTTTACCATTAATGAGTTATGATAACAAAAATAAAATTAAAAGAAAAAAAGATAATTTTGTAATAATACATATTTAACTCACACCTCTTTCATTTTATCTCCACTAATCTTTTCGTTTTGGAATGATGTGGTTTCTTTTTTTTGAATAAAATATAGCATCTTCTATTAATGGCAAAGCTGATTACAATCTAATGAGCAATATTCATAACAATATCAAGACAGGTTTCTGTCCAAAACATGTCGTGTAACATCCCAATTACCTAATATAACTAATATTTACTTAAAAATTTCACTTACTTACCGGTTGGCCTGTCTGTGATGCTTAACAACTCTTAACATTTAAATAACCATTAAAACTCTTATTACATTAATGCTCTAAGATGTATACACATTCCCTTCTATTTAAAGTAGTACTGTACAATTTTTTTTCTGAATATATAAAAGAAATAATTTACCTTTAATATCAAATATCCACAAGCAGTCGATAATCTCTGAAAGGTAATTCTCTTAATCCAAGATCAATAATCTATGGAGTGGAAAATAAGGGGTGAGCGATAACATGCTCAGTAAGGAAGATGTACACAAATCTAACTTTATTTCCCAAAACTTTTATTTTTCATAGTAGTAAACCCAGTGGATATAGAAAACAGTTTACAATATCATTAGCATAATCAGTGAATAGGATTTAACAAATCCTCTCTGTAAAACAAGTTAATAAGTTGAGACTAGGCATCACCCTATAAATAAATCATGCTATCATCGTTCCCCCTCCGCCTTGCGAGAACGGCATAATCATCCCAGTAGGGATAAAGTAGATCTATGGCCACAATCTATAGGTGGTCCTCGGGGTCCACTTGCCAAGTGACCTCGAGACCGCTGATGACTTGGCGGGTCCATCAACCTCATAACAAATAGAAATGCATGAAACTAGAGGCCTAAAGTCTCAAAATCATAGCTAAAATACCTTTAAAGAAACCTATTTAATTCATTTAAATAGTTAATCATTTCTCATTTGCATAGAGAATATAAACTGAAATCTGGTCGCCCATGGTCAGCTCGCCCCGTCTGGCTCGCCCATGGTCGACAGTCCAGTAGGGTGAACTTATGTTCGCCCGCCAATTGAAAACAAGGAAAACCGGCTCGCCCTCACTGGCTCGCACATGATCAACTCGCCCAAAAGATTTCGTATTTTCTATTTTCAAAATATTATTCTGTCTCATTTTTCGTTTAAGAAAATATACTTTAAACCTCTTCGCCATGGTCAGCTCGCCCATCACGGCTCGCCCATGGTGAAGTCCAAGGTTGTTGAATTAGTATTCGCCCGCACACTTTTCTTTTTAAACAATAAGTAAAACTGGTTCGCCCTTAACGGCTCGCCCATTTTATGAAAATATAATCGCCCGCCCCAGAAAATCTTGAAAAGGGTCCGCCCACAATGGCTCGCCCGGATTTTCTATTTAAAACATGGTACTCACCCAGAAGGACATATAAAAGACTTGCCCAAGTTTTACTTAGAACAAAATAGTTCGCCCGATAAAAAACATCACAGGAGGGCTCTTCGCCCAAAGCATAGCAATATAATAGGTCGCCCGCCCATACCAGTTCGCCTCAACAAGCAGTATTGGGTCAGCTTTTAGTTCGCCCACACGAAACTAATTTATCAAAATCTTATGCATGTCATAAAACAAATCATTTCTCAGTAATTTCATAACTTTAACTCCACAGGACATGCATTATTTTCACACACAACTCCCTTACCTCGTCTAAAGAAGCCTTGCAACTCATTCGCCTTTCTCAATTCCCGTCTGCACAATTACATTAAAACTATTAATATTCCTTTTTCAAATATTTTCTAAACTATTTATATTTTCGTAATATTTGGGACACTTTGGCGAGACTGAGTTCGCCATTCGCCCATAGAGCTTGCCTATACATAATTGATCTACTCTTGGGAGCTCGCCCAATCATTCTCGCCATTCCTACGGCTTATTTGTTGGAGTTCGCCCAACATGGGAGCTCGCCCGACCATTCAACTCGCCATGCCCTGCATGTGAGTTCGCCCGACACTACTGTTTTGTTCATTGGCGGCTCACCTATGTATTAGACTTGCATGTGGCGATCTCGCCCACTTCCTCATTCCAGATTCTAGCTCGCCCATTATCATTTTTTCCAGTATTTTCATTGTTTATTCTGATTCAGACTACACCTTATTCTAGTTCTTATATATTCTAGCAAGGTTTAGCTAACACAAGGCTATATCTATGTTTATTACGTTATAAAACATAGAAATCCAGTATTGAATATCAAGGAAACCATAGAAATTATGGAACTCACCTTAACCCAATTGCTCTTCCAAAAACAGAATATTTCTTGCCTCCCTTAGCTTTGTTTCTCTTGTTCCTCGGCTTTTCAACATTGTAGAAGGGTTTGGCTAGCTAACAGATGAAATTGCATGGCTCATTTATGATGAAAACGGAGGAATGAAAGATGGATATGCAAAAATATAGAATTGGGCGAGGAGGTTATTTGAGAGGATGAAGTTGACGACATCATCTTCCCTCACGTATTCCTTTATATAGCCATTTGATCCTGTTAGAAACTACCGACTGTTTTCTTATCATGTTTCTTTCATCACTACATGCATTAAATTTTGTGGAAAAACTGTAGCTAGTGAACGGCTGTAAGAAGAAAATTCCCTGCATGTGTTGAAAATTTTCTTTCTTTTTCCTCTTCTTCTCCTAGTCCACGCCACTGCCAGTCACTCTTATTGGCTTGCTCCTCTTGCTATTAAATGCTTAGTCTCCTTTGTCAAACAAAGCAACCAGCGAGAAGTCCACTACGCCCCTTTCCTGGACTTTTTCTATTCCCTTTCCTGCTCTTCTCTTCGCCCATGTCTCCTCTAGCCAACATTGATTGGCTAACTCCCCATCTTTTTCTTTGTTTTGTCTTCTAGCCCTTAATTCTCTTGTCCTTCTTCATCTTCTTCTCCACGCCAATGTTAGCCACATTGATTAATTTTATCTCATTTCATTTAATGCTTTCATACCTTATATATATATCCTATCTTGATCTTTTATCAAGATTAAATCTCATATATTCCTTGTTACAATTGATATTTATTTTTCTTTCTTTTATCAACCATACTATACATCATGACTTAAAATGCAAAGTGGAAATTCACATTCAATGATTCTTTAATTTTACTAAAAGAATTAATTTCCACCATCAATCATGGACAATATGGTACATAGTATAATAAAATTCGGGTCTTACATTTCTCCCCACCTTAAGAAATTTGGTCCTCCAAATTTAACTCGGACCTATCCATTGAAAAGCTCTGGATACCTCTCACGCATAAGGCTTTCCAACTCCCAGGTAGCCTCCTCCTCGTTATGATACTGCCAGAGCACTTTAACCAAAGGAATCGTCTTTGACCGCAATACTTTATCCTTCCTATCCAAAATCCGTACCGGTTTCTCAACGTAACTCATGTCCTCTCTGATCTCCAATGGCTCATGTCGAATCACGTGAGAAGGATCTGGATGGTATTTTCTCAACATCGAGACATGGAATACGTTATGCACACCTGACAAGTCTGGTGGTAGTGCTAGCCGATATGCCACATCTCCCACACGATCTAAGATCTCATAAGGCCCAATGTACCGAGGACTCAACTTTGCTCTCTTCCCGAATCTCATTATACCTTTGGACGGTGAGACCTTTAAAAATACATAATCACCCGCTACAAACTCCAAGGGTCGGCGTCTAGTATCTACATAACTCTTCTGCCGACTTTTAGCAGTTCTGAGCCTCTCACAAATCATCCGTACATCACGAGAAGCCTGCTCGACCAAATCAGGAGCTAACAGTTTACGGTCTCCAACTTCTTACCATGCTATCGGGGATCTGCATCGTCTGCCATACAATGCCTCATACGGTGCCATGCCGATACTAGTATGAAAACTATTATTATAAGCAAACTCTGCCAGGGGTAAATGATCGTCCCATGAGCCTCTAAAATCCAATGCACACGCTCTCAACATATCCTCGAGCGTCTGTATCGTACGCTCGGACTGCCCATCAGTCTGTGGATGAAAAGCGGTGCTAAAACTCAGCTGGGATTCCATAGCCTCCTGAAATCTCTCCCAGAAATGAGAGGTGAAGCGGGAGTCCCTATTAGAGGTAATACTCACTGGAACACCATGTAACCTTACTATCTCCCTGACATACAATTCGGCTAAGGCACTAACTGAATCTGTAGATCTCATGGCCAAGAAATGAGCAGACTTAGTCAATCTATCCACTATCACCCAAATAGCATCATACCCCTTCCAGGTCCGTGGTAATCCCATAATAAAATCCATAGTAACATACTCCCATTTCCACGTAGGAATCGATAATGGTCGAAGCATACCTGCCGGCTTCTGATGCTCAATCTTAATTTGCTGGCATGTCAGACATCTAGTAACAAACTCTACGATGTCTTTCTTCACCTTAGGCCACCAATACACTCTCCGGAGATTCTGGTACATCTTAGTACTACCCGGATGTAACATATATCTAGAGGTATGGGCCTTTGATAAAATCAAATCTCTAAGCTGCTGATCACCGGGAACACATATCCGACCTCTACACCTCAGTATCTCATCGGTGCCAATTTCAAAATCCAACTCATCTCCCATTTGAATCTGGCTGGCCACCCCAATACAATAATCATCCTTCCTCTGAGCTTCCCTGATTCGATCCATCAAATTCGGCTCTATACGAAAACTAGCCGTAAATCCATACTGGTCAGAGGAAACAACTGTCAGACTGAGGTTAGAGAACTGCTCTATCAACTCATGCTCCCTGATCTTCATATACGATACCATGCCAACATGCTTACGGCTCAATGCATCAGCTACTACATTAGCTTTACCTGGGTGATACAAAATCTCACAATCATAATCTTTTAATAGTTCCATCCACCGTCTCTGCCTCAAATTCAACTCTTTCTGCGAGAATATATACTTCAGACTCTTATGATCTGTATATATCTGAAATTTCTCCCCGTACAAGTAATGTCGCCATATCTTCAGTGCAAACACTACCGCAGCTAACTCCAAATCATGTGTCGGGTAATTCCTCTCATGATCTTTCAACTGTCGAGAACCATAGGCTATAACCCGACCATGCTGCATAAGCACACACCCCAAACCTTGAGCGGATGCATCGGTATACACCATAAATCCACCTGATCCACTAGGAAGGGCTAATACGGGGGCAGTAGTCAATCTCCTCTTAAGCTCACCAAAACTACGCTCACACGCATCATTCCACTCAAACTTTACATCCTTACGTGTGAGTCGTGTCAATGGAGCAGCAAGCCTAGAAAATCCCTCCACAAATCTGCGATAGTATCCGGCAAGACCTAAGAAACTCCGTATCTCGGTAACTGTGTTAGGCCTCTCCCACTGAACAATGGCCTCTATCTTGGACGGATCAACTGACACCCCGTTCCTTGACACCACATGTCCGAGAAATATTATATGATCAAGCCAGAACTCACATTTACTAAGCTTAGCATACAATTTCCGCTTTCTGAGGGTCTGTAGAACAATCTGCAAATGCTGCTCATGCTCTTCTGGTGTCTTAGAATAAATCAGTATGTCATCTATAAACATTATGACAAATTTATCCAAAAAGGGATGAAACACCTCATTCATCAAACTCATAAAAGCTGCAGGGGCATTTGTTAATCCAAAAGGCATCACTAGGAACTCATAGTGACCATAACGAGTCCGAAAGGCTATCTTATGCACGTCCGACTCCTTGATTTTCAACTGGTGATAACCTAATCGGAGGTCTATCTTGGAAAATACCTGTGCACCCCTAAGCTGATAAAACAAATCGTCAATCTGAGGTAGTGGATACTTATTCTTAACGGTAGCCCGATTTAACATCCGATAATCTATACATAACCGGAGACTACCATCCTTCTTCCGAACAAATAATACCGGAGCTCCCCAAGGTGACACACTGGGACGTATAAATCCCTTATCTAATAATTCTTGGAGCTGCTTCTTAAGCTCATCCAACTCAGTCAGTGCCATCCGATATGGGGGTCTAGAAATTGGCTCCGTACCGGGTACCAACTCGATCGTAAATTCCGTTTCTCGATCCGGTGGTAACCCTGGTAAATCCTCTGGAAATACATCTGAGAAGTCCTTGACCACAGGGATTTCTTGAATCTTTGGATATTTCCTCTCTACATCTTCCACACTAGCAATATATCCTTCATAAACATTCATATACAACCACAATTTCAGAATACATGTCATTTCATATAAAAGTCACATACTTTTTATTAATTTACAATAACTTTACAATGTACTTTTCGGGATGAGAGAAGGTAATAAACTTAGTATTACAATCCAAACTAACATGGTTCGCAGCTAACCAGTCCATACCCAAAATGATATCAAAATCATATATGTTTAACAAAATTAGGTTAGCCATAAAAACCTTCTCTCCTATAGTCAATTTACAATTCCTATATACAATATCCGTCCTTTCGAAATCTTTAAAAGGGGTATTCACTTGCAAGGTATATCCTAACAACTCCGGCTCTATTGGGGTCCTGTTAGCACATGTAGGCGATAAGAATGAATGGGTAGAACCTGGATCAAATAAGGCAATTACAGGAATGTTAAAGAGATAAATTTTACCTTTAATTACATCGATAGAGGCGTCGGCAGTCTCTTGATCCAACGCGTACACCCGACCCTGAGTCACAACCTTCTTACCCTTCTTTGCGGTAGTCGCCCGCCTGGGCTGTGAGGGTGTCGCCTTCTCTGGCTCACTCTGAGCTGCTGGGGCCGCTATCTGAGGTAAGGTAGGAGGAATAGTGGAAGCAGCAGATTCTCTGAGCATCGGGCAATTCCTGACAAAGTGCCCCGTCTGTCCGCAATTAAAACATGCCCTAGACATTAAAGGACAAGGGCGTGACCCATGCGACCTTCCACACTGTCTACATAAAGGTGCAACACTCCTCTGAGTAGTGGTAGGGCCACTAGCAGGTGTAGAAATTGCTGGCTTACTAAATCTGCCCTCTGAAATCTGTATGCCCATAGGTCTGCTTCTCTTTGGCTGCTCTCTACCTGATCTTTCCTCCATAAACCTCTTAGCCTTTACCTTTGCTTTACCTTTATTCTTACTACTGAAATCGAGCTGGAACTGCTCATAATCCCTTTCACATAGCTGAGCCCGTTGAACTATCTCACCATAAGTCTGTATAACAAATGGGGCTAGCTTCATTCTGATGGATGGCCTCAAACCAGTTCTAAACCTCGAAATCTTATACCGGGTATTCGCACTAGTTTGTGGATCAAAACGGCTCAGTGTAGTA
The DNA here is from genome assembly GCA_031772115.1 of Heritiera littoralis. Taxonomy (NCBI): domain Eukaryota; kingdom Viridiplantae; phylum Streptophyta; class Magnoliopsida; order Malvales; family Malvaceae; genus Heritiera; species Heritiera littoralis. The sequence goes on from JAPDPK010000204.1 coordinate 883,918, forward strand.
AATTTGGCCTCATACTCGTCCACTGACATGCTACCTTGAACTAAACCCATGAATTCCTGCTGTTATTTATCCTGAGCAGTGTCAGGAATATACTGCCTCCTAAAAGCTTCTACAAAAATATCCCACGACAGATCTTGATGCTGAGCAAATAATACTGTCTGAGTGGCCTTCCACCAATGTCTCGCATCATCTGCCAAATGGAACACTGCTAAGCCTACCTTCTCTGTTTCTGAACATCTCATAATCTGAAGTAATCTATCAATCTCAATAATCCATTGCTCTGCCGCCAATGGATCCCTAGTACCTTTAAACTTGGGCGGATCCAACTTTTTAAATGATTTCACCAATGCCACATTACAATAAGTCTCCGCATTTCGAGGCGGCTGAACAATTGGCTGTGGTGGAGCTACCGGTGGCTGAGGTGCCGGTGGTGGCATACGCTGAGGCTCAGGTACAACTGGTGCCGGCTGTGGCGGTACTGGCGCTTCTACTGGGGCTGCAGGAGCTGTGGCTCTCTCTCTCTCTCCGCCCTATCCGCAGCTCTATCCGCCTGATACATAGCCATAAAATCGGCTACTAATCTCTCTACCTGGTTCACACGAGTATCAATGTTCTCTAACTGTAGAGGACGTGGAGGTCTAGGGGCAGGTTCCGGTGTCTGCGGTTCCGGAATCTGTGCCGCCCTACCTCGGTCGATATCTCTAACTGAGCGTGTCACCCTCCTTCTTCCACTCATTTCTGTACCACAGAATTCATTTATTACTCATCATTAACATATATTCAGAATATACAGTACTACAGGGAATGTTTACTATTCACTTTTCATTATAAACATCACTAGACATCTGACCAACCCTGCTCTGATACCATTAAATCTGTAACATCCCAATTACCTAATATAACTAATATTTACTTAAAAATTTCACTTACTTACCGGTTGGGCTGTCTGTGATGCTTAACAACTCTTAACATTTAAATAACCATTAACACTCTTATTACATTAATGCTCTAAGATGTATACACATTCTCTTCTATTTAAAGTAGTACTGTACAATTTTTTCTGAATATATAAAAGAAATAATTTACCTTTAATATCAGATATCCACAAGCAGTCGATAATCTCTGGAAGGTAATTCTCTTAATCCAAGATCAATAATCTGTGGAGTGGAAAATAAGGGGTGAGCGATAACATGCTCAGTAAGAAAGATGTACACAAATCTAACTTTATTTCCCAAAACTTTTATTTTTCATAGTAGTAAACCCAGTGGATATAGAAAACAGTTTACAATATCATTAGCATAATCAGTGAATAGGATTTAACAAATCCTCTCTGTAAAACAAGTTAATAAGTTGAGACTAGGCATCACCCTATAAATAAATCATGCTATCATCGTTCCCCCTCCCCCTTGCGAGAACGGCATAATCATCCCAGTAGGGATAAAGTAGATCTATGGCCACAATCTATGGGTGGTCCTCGGGGTCCACTTGCCAAGTGACCTCGAGACCGCTGACGACTTGGCGGGTCCATCAGCCTCATAACAAATAGAAACGCATGAAACTAAGGGCCTAAAGTCTCAAAATCATAGCTAAAATACCTTTAAAGAAACCCGTTTAATTCATTTAAATAGTTAATCATTTCTCACTTGCATAGAGAATATAAACTAAAATCTGGTTGCCCATGGTCAGCTCGCCCCGTCTGGCTCGCCCATGGTCGACAGTCCAGTAGGGTGAACTTATGTTCGCCCGCCAATTGAAAACAAGGAAAACCGGCTCGCCCTCACTGGCTCGCACATGATCAACTCACCCAAAAGATTTCGTATTTTCTATTTTCAAAATATTATTCTGTCTCATTTTTCGTTTAAGAAAATATACTTTAAACCTCTTCGCCATGGTCAGCTCGCCCATCACGGCTCGCCCATGGTGAAGTCCAAGGTTGTTGAATTAGTATTCGCCCGCACACTTTCCTTTTTAAACAATAAGTAAAACTGGTTTGCCCTTAACGGCTCGCCCATTTTATGAAAATATAATCGCCCGCCCCAGAAAATCTTGAAAAGGGTCCGCCCACAATGGCTCGCCCGGATTTTCTATTTAAAACACGATACTCACCCAGAAGGACATATAAAAGACTCACCCAAGTTTTACTTAGAACAAAATAGTTCGCCCGATAAAAAACATCACAGGAGGGCTCTTCGCCCAAAGCATAGCAATATAATAGGTCGCCCGCCCATACCAGTTCGCCTCAACAAGCAGTATTGGGTCAGCTTTTAGTTCGCCCACACGAAACTAATTTATCAAAATCTTATGCATGTCATAAAACAAATCATTTCTCAGTAATTTCATAACTTTAACTCCACAGGACATGCATTATTTTCACACACAACTCCCTTACCTCGTCTAAAGAAGCCTTGCAACTCATTCGCCTTTCTCAATTCCCGTCTGCACAATTACATTAAAACTATTAATATTCCTTTTTCAAATATTTTCTAAACTATTTATATTTTCGTAATATTTGGGACACTTTGGCGAGACTGAGTTCGCCATTCGCCCATAGAGCTTGCCTATACATAATTGATCTACTCTTGGGAGCTCGCCCAATCATTCTCGCCATTCCTACGGCTTATTTGTTGGAGTTCGCCCAACATGGGAGCTCGCCCGACCATTCAACTCGCCATGCCCTGCATGTGAGTTCGCCCGACACTACTGTTTTGTTCATTGGCGGCTCACCTATGTATTAGACTTGCATGTGGCGATCTCGCCCACTTCCTCATTCCAGATTCTAGCTCGCCCATTATCATTTTTTAGTATTTTCATTGTTTATTCTGATTCAGACTACACCTTATTCTAGTTCTTATATATTCTAGCAAGGTTTAGCTAACACAAGGCTATATCTATGTTTATTACGTTATAAAACATAGAAATCCAGTATTGAATATCAAGGAAACCATAGAAATTATGGAACTCACCTTAACCCAATTGCTCTTCCAAAAACAGAATATTTCTTGCCTCCTTTAGCTTTGTTTCTCTTGTTCCTTGGCTTTTCAACATTGTAGAAGGGTTTGGCTAGCTAACAGATGAAATTGCATGGCTCATTTATGATGAAAACGGAGGAATGAAAGATGGATATGCAAAAATACAGAATTGGGCGAGGAGGTTATTTGAGAGGATGAAGTTGACGACATCATCTTCCCCCACGTATTCCTTTATATAGCCATTTGATCTTGTTAGAAACTACCGACTGTTTTCTTATCATGTTTCTTTCATCATTACATGCATTAAATTTTGTGGAAAAACTGTAGCTAGTGAACGGCTGTAAGAAGAAAATTCCTGCATGTTGAAAATTTTCTTTCTTTTTCCTCTTCTTCTCCTAGTCCACGCCACTGCCAGTCACTCTTATTGGCTTGCTCCTCTTGCTATTAAATGCTTAGTCTCCTTTGTCAAACAAAGCAACCAGCGAGAAGTCCACTGTGCCCCTTTCCTGGACTTTTTCTATTCCCTTTCCTGCTCTTCTCTTCGCCCATGTCTCCTCTAGCCAACATTGATTGGCTAACTCCCCATCTTTTTCTTTGTTTTGTCTTCTAGCCCTTAATTCTCTTGTCCTTCTTCTTCTTCTTCTCCACGCCAATGTTAGCCACATTGATTAATTTTATCTCATTTCATTTAATGCTTTCATACCTTATATATATACTATCTTGATCTTTTATCAAGATTAAATCTCATATATTCCTTGTTACAATTGATATTTATTTTTCTTTCTTTTATCAACCATACTATACATCATGACTTAAAATGCAAAGTGGAAATTCACATTCAATGATTCTTTAATTTTACTAAAAGAATTAATTTCCACCATCAATCATGGACAATATGGTACATAGTATAATAAAATTTGGGTCTTACATGTCGTCATTAGAAGAGTAAGCTAGTGAGGCAAGGCTATGAGCTGCTTTGTTTGCTTCTCTTTTGACGTGTAGAATACTGCATGAGGCAAACCGTCTGGCTTTTATTCTCGCTTCTTCAGCCAACGTGCCAACTAGTGATAGGTCTGCATCTCCTTTTTGCATCTTTTTTATTATCCCCAATGCATCTCCTTCAAGAATAATGTGAGTAAATCCCATGTTTGATGCAAAGTCCAGAGCTCTGATTGCTACTATTGCTTCCATTGTGTATCCATCAAGAGCTCTAGGGATTTTGGAATGGAGCGTCCCCATTACTTCACCTTGGTCATATCTCGATATCACCCAATGCCTCCAACTCCAACATCAGGTTTAAAACCTCCATCAAAGTTCAGTTTAATGACTCCAGCGGGCGGGGCTGCCCATCTTATTGGCAACTCTTCTTGAAAGGAAGTACTCTGTAGTTGTGCTTGCCGATATTCCTGCAAGTAATGGCTAGCATAAGAGGCAATGTGAGATGAAGAACTTAGAATTCCTTTCTTGATTACATCATTTCTGTTTTTCCAAAAAACCCAGAGAAGGACCAGGCTTTCCTCAAACATTTGCTTATCCATTTGTTTCGTTGAGTCTAATATCCAATTTATCACTAGTTAAGTGTCCTGTCCAATCCACTTTCCTGCTAACTTTGTGAGGGGCCACACTTCATGTATTTTTGCGCAATTCCTCAAGGCATGGATAATTGATTCGTCTCTATTCTGACATCTCTGGCAGATAGCACTGGTTATAATTTGATTCTTCTAAAGGTTTTTGTTGCATGGCAGAGCATTGTGATAGAGCCTCCATGCAAAGGTTTTGACTTTGTTAGGAATCTCTGTTTTCCAAATGGCCTGGCACAAAACCTTCTGGTAATATGCAATTGGCTTGTCAAGCTGCTGCATTAGTTTTATGTTCTCCACTAGTCTTTTGTAAGCACTCTGAACTGTGTACTATCCTGTTTTATCCTAATGCCATACCATCAAGTCCTCCGTGTTAACTTTGGCCAGAAGAATAGCAAGGTTTGAGAGACTTCATGCGCTGAGAAGATTTTTGTTAGCACATCTTCTTTCCACGTCATGGAATGTTAGTCAATCAGATCAGAGACGTCGGACAAGTGTTGTGAAGCAGGCGGTTGAGTAGTGACTCAAAAACTCCCAACCTTGGAATCCACCTATCTTTTCAAATGTTGATATTTCTTCCATCACCAACTCTCCACCTTATGCCACCATCTAAAGCTTCACATCCTGCAATAATACTTCTCCACGTGTACGAGGGCACTAGCCAACTTTAGCATCCATGAAACTTGTTCGAAGGAAATAGCGAGCTTTCAGCACTTGGTATAACAAGGATGTAGTGTTATGAATGAGTCTCCAGCCTTGCTTACCCAGAAGCGTTAAGTTAAACTTCTCAAAGTTCTTGAAACCCATACCTCCATTCCCTTTCTTGATACACATTATTTTCCAATTAACCTAGTGGATCCCATTGCCGTTAAGTTTGTTTCACCACCAGTAGTTGCTAATAACACTATCAAGTTCACGGCAAAGGCCTTGTGGTAGTTTGAAGTAAGTCATGGCATATGAAAGGGATGGCTTGTAAGACAGATTTTTTAAAAACCTCCTTTCCTGCTTGTGACAAGAAATGCCAACTCTAGCTATGTATTCTAGATTTTATTTTGTTTTTAATATCTGCAAAGGCTTGCTTCTTGTTTCGTCCAATAATAGTTGGAAGCCCCAAATGCTTTTCTGGACTAGTAGTTGCATGAATATCAAAGATACCAATCAATGTTGACTTAGCAACATCAGAAGCATTTTGACTAAAGAAGAGTCCTGACTTTTGGAAATTTGTTTTTGGTCCGACCCTTTTTCATAACTCTCTAGCATGCTCTTCACTCTCTCACCTTCAATTTGGTTTGCTTTTATGAAAAGCAAACTATCATTGGCAAAGAATAAGTGAGTGATCTGGGGTCCATTCTTGCTCTCTCTAGCATCACTGATTAGTCCCATTTGTTGCTTCCTCCTTAATAACGCTGAAAAACCTTCAGTACAAAGCTGGAAAAGGTATGGTGATAATGGGTCTCCTTGGCGAAGCCTTCTCCTTAGAACAAACTCGTTAGATATTACACCATTTAAAACAATTGAAAAGGAGACAATATTTATGCATTTCATTATTAAAGCAATCCAGGATAAACAAAAACCAAGTTTCAACATGAGTGCTTCAAGATAATTCCACTATACTCTATCAAAAGCTTTGCTCATGTCCAATTTTATTACAGTATAGCTCTCTTTTCCTTTCCTTTTTAGCTTAAGTGTATGAAGAAGTTCATATGCTACTAGAACATTATCAGAAATCAATCTTCCTGGCACAAATGCACTTAGATTATTACTTATGCACATTAGTAATATCCTTTTCAATCTATTGACTAGTGCTTTAGCAATAATTTTGTACATGTAACAAAGGCTGATGGGGCAAAAATGGGTCATGCTTTTTAGATTTTTTGTTTTAGGAATTAGGACAATATTGGTATGGTTGATATGGTCTAACCTACCATCCTTATTTAAAAATATTTAAGCAGAGATCAATAATCTCATTACCAATAATATGCTAATATTTGTGATAAAAGTAAGCGGGCATACTGTTTGGACCAGGAGATTTGATGAATTTGTTTTATGACTTCTGAGATCTCCTTTGCTATAAAGTCCTGCATGAGGTAGTCATTTATCTGCTCGATAACACAGATTTAGTGCCTCTAGGATTTCACTTAAATTTGATTGGCCTTGTGATTCAAAAAGATCACAGAAGTATTTCATTGCTACTCCCTGCATTTCAAATTCATCCTCAAACCATTTCCCTTTATCATTCTCAAGTCCCTTAATATGATTCACCCTTCGCCTCTGTGATGCTTGAGCAAGAAAAAAACTAGTGTTCTTATCCCCTTTTCGAAGCTAGCTTATTATTGATCTCTGCTGCCAGTAAGTTTCTTCCATTTCAATACCTTATGTAGTTCTGAAGTTAATTCACGCTCCTTAGCTAGTGAGTCATCTATACATATGGATCTAACTTTAGCAAGCTTACTCGAAACTTGTTCTGATTCAATGCGTATGCCATGAAACCGCTCTCTTCGCCGCCTGTTAAGCTCCTTTCTCACTGCTTCGATCTTTAGTAATTGCATTTTTAGTCCATGCTGCTTTTACTACTTCATGACATTCACCTGATTTCAGCCAAGCTAGTTCAAGAAACCGACACTGTTTTTTTTTTTGGAGTATCTGTGGCTATTCTGATTATCATCAGTATCCAAGATTATTGGGCAATGATATGAAGTAGAACAGATAAGGTGGTGTACACTATGAAGAGAATAGAGATCACACCCTTCTTTGTTTCCAACAAAACGGTCCAATCGTTCTTTGATAACTGTCTCCACTGTCTTCCCCCTTTGCCATGTAAAAATATCTCCCTTAAATCCCAAGTCCTCTATGTGAGTATCTTGTAAAATTGCTCTAAAAGCCTCTATCTGTGAAATTGGTCTAATTGCCCCTCCATATTTTTCCTCATCCCAGAGAATTTCATTAAAGTTTCGAAGAGTACCCATGGTTTAGGTATATCTTTTGCCAATTTTCAAATAAGTCCCCATGTTTCTGCCTTCCTTGTTGTGTGCGCTTCTCCATAGACCCTTATCATTCGACTTTCTCTATCTTATTGATCCTTAACATCAAAATCTATGTGATTCTTACTAAAGCTTTTAAGTCTTGCATTAAGTGAATTATTCCAGAAAAGTGCTATACCTCCACTTCTTCCTTCTGCATTCACTCCCAGAACAAAGTCCATCCTCCATTTTATTCAAATTCTATCTAATTTTGAAGCACTCATCATAGTTTCCAAGAGGAAAACTATGTTGGGAACTTCCTTCACTATAAGTTGGTGAAGGCTATGAACTGTCCATGGGTATCTAAGCCCACGACAGTTCCAAGATATGGTTTTCATGGCGATCGACGGGACTGAAAACCAGTCGTCGCCACTGTGTGTCTCTGCTATTGATAATCCACTGCTTTGTTCCTTGCTCTACTTAAGTGGAAAGTCAACCCGCATTAGGTCTTCCTCCTCCCAAATTTATTGTTTTCTTTTGCCAATCTCTGGTGGTATTTCATTTATGTTGATAAGTCCTTGCCTTGCAATTTTCTTCCATCGTTGCCTACCACTTGAAATGCCACTTTGCTGTGCACTGCAATCTTTTCTAAAATCAGTGTCCCTTGTAGTATTCGATAATGGAACATTCCTCATCACCTCGAGCCTACTTACTTCCAAGCTATGGGCCAATTTGTCTGCTAATAATACCTCAGGATGTTTTGGGTCTTGGATCTTAGTGGGCTGTTCCTGATTGTTTTCCACATCGGCTCCATGTACGTTCCACTTTGGCCCTCCTTCATGTGTAGGTGTATTAAATAGCCCCTGGAAATCAACTTGTTCCCCGAAGTTCTTGCTTATCTTGTTAGCCTGCGTTGACTCACAAGATATTCCTCCAAGTGTTGCCTCTTTTTTTGGTATTTTTGTGAAACTGCTAGCTTGATTTATCGATGATTCCACTATGATTTCTGGCACCTTTTTTGGGCAATTACCATTAATGTTTCTGCTTTCCAAGTTTAGTTGCCTCGCCATTGTCCCTCTACTAGCCATCGAAGCTTCGGCCTAATATTTCTCCAATTCTTCATCCATGTTCTGTATTTCTCCAATGAATCCCTGCCATTTCAATGGTGAAGCTCTCATCCAATTTCTGTATTGCTGTTGTTTTGCCTCTCCCTCCTTATCAAATAGTACTTCTTCGCATTCTGTCTCTGTGACCCAGCCACCCACATCCGTAACAAAACATTAGCATTCTCTCATATGCCAGCCTCCCTCTAATTCTTTCTTTGTTTTTCCCTATCTCCAGCAGTATTGCTCGTCATAATGGTTTGGAGACATCAATGTCTACCCGGACTCTAAGCAATCTAGACCATCCACCTTTCTCCAGGCTAACGTCAATTGACCTTAGTGTTCCCAATTTCCTCCCTATTATCTTCGCGTAAGACTACGTTCTCATTCCTAACGGGAGATCGTATATACGTATCTAGAATCAAGCTTTCTGGAAATTATATTCAGTTAGTGTCAACTTGCTATTGTAGTGTTGCAGCACTAGCAATTGCTGGTCGAATGCCCAAGGTGACTCATCGTAAACTCTGCTCTTGTCTCCCTTTGAGGAAAATTTAAAAAGAAACATGTTCTCCTCCAGTTGTGTGATATCAACCGGTTTTGATAACCTCCACACCAATTTCAGTGTTCTCATCAAAGCATCACCATTGAAAGGTCTTGAGGTTAAAAGTTTACCTACCATCCATTTTCTTCATCATTGCTCCGTCCTGCATGGTGTTCTCCTGCGATCACTAAATCCTCCTCTTCCTCTTCTATTAACTTCAACTTTTTCCCTAGTTCCTGTATATCATCCGCCATTATTCCTTGTGAACTATTAACTATAAACTGAAAACTATGAATCCCCAAGGAAATCGAAGGAAATCCTAGAGATGAAAATCAACTTGTTACTAAACAAGACTAAGACATTCTCACGAGAACCCTAGGCTCGAGAAGAGACTATTTTTCTATGATTTGGTTTTATTAATAAGAAAAGAAAATTGGAATCTTTCTTATTTTCTTTCTTCACACTTTTTTTTCCTACCAAGGACTAACTTAGTGATTGTACTATTGTATACAAATTTTTGGTGATCCTGTAATTTGTTTCTATAAACATGAAGGTAAAAGGTGTAATTTCTATGTGGGTGATGGATTTGTATGTAGGGAATTGCAGAAGAAAACACTAAATTACATGCTAAAAGGGAATTAATGTGCTTAAGACTAGAGATCAGCCTAAAAAATTACGCTTATTTTCGGAATTGAAATTAGTGTTTGATTTTGGATGTTTTTGTATTATTTGTTATCTTTATATTTAGTGATTTTTTTGGTCTGTGAATATAAACAATTGAAGTTGAACCAAGTTAAATATTACTCTTAATACATGTAATTCATTTCGTGTTAATTGGTTAAGAAATGCGATTCAATTTCAAAATCCTAGTAAAAACAAATTTCAATATACAACTTAATGGTCAAATAAACAAACTCAACATATTTAACACTCCATGGATCCGAAATGAAAGTCTTGAGCTGTGTTAGATAACAAAGCTCAACAGACCGCATTTTATGTTGATTTTCTTTTTAGTTTTCAACCTAAGACTAAGGCATGCGTTTACGCATGACCGCTGTGCTGCTTGAAAGTTGAAAGCACATGTTCGCATTTAATCATAGAAATTGGATCACAACAGACTCTAACCCAGCCTGATCAGCTTGACCTGGTGCATGTGGCATCGTGTGGAATAGAATATATATATAGGAGAGTGAATTTGATGACCAATTTAGATGTTCAAACACGCTCAAAGTCATTTTGATCCATGACTGTTGACTACCATACGCAAACTGGCAAAAGCCGCAAACACATCTCTTCGTATTTTTCTTGCGAGTTTCCAGCTTGTTTTATAGATTAGGCAAAGCTGATCAAGTCCACAATCTTATCTAAGACAACTTGTGACCAAATTTGAACCAATCAGAATTGATTAAAAAAAATTAAAGTCCAAATCCAAAAAAAATAATTAAAAAAATCTGAACACGAAAAAACTCTAACTTGACATAACTCAAACCTAGCATGACTCGATGCGATCCAAGCCCAATATTAATCCGGTCCTAAATTCATAAAAATTTGAAAAAAAAATTATATTTTAAATAAAAAATTAAATAAATAGTACATATTTTCTTAATTAAAAATTTTTAAATTTTGAAAATTATTTTTATTTATTATACATATTGCCAACAAAACTAATATTATTGAATATTTAAATTTAATTATTAAATAAAATTAATTTAAAACACTATATATATATATATATATATGAATATCAAATAATTTTAAATATTATACTTCTTATATGTACAATAATAAATAATAAATATATTATTAATTTAACATTTGATTTTATTATAAAAACCATTATAATATTTTATTATATTCATTTCATATTAAAATTTTAATTTTAATACAACATTATTTCAAATACATAAAAAGATAATTATATAATTTTAACATTTGATTAAATTTGATATTTTGCACAAAGCATTAGCAACATTATTAACAAAACTAATTTTAAATTATATTTTTCTTAGAGTTTCGAATATAAAAAATATTAACTGTACTTGAAAACAAAAACTAAATCTTAAAATTAGAACATTGTTTTCAAATTTAAAATATAAAGAAAAAAAGTTAAATAACTAACTTAGACAATAAAAATACAATGTGCAAACAAAATATAATAAAATAAAGGGTAAATTCTATCTAAATCCTTGAGCTTTGAATCTAACTCAGCTTTAATTCATTAGTATTAAAAATAGACATTTCACTTCAAATAACTTAACACCATTAACAAAAATTAATGAAATATGAGCAATTACAAAATTACTCAACCTTAAATTTTTCAATATAAATAATTTTTCATTTATCTATTTAATCTCTATCATCCACAATTTTTTTTACTCTTTTTTCACAATTTTTTCACTAGTTTTTTATGAGCATTGTTCAACTCACGATTTGTTTCTCAAATGTATTAGATTTAATTTTATTAATTATTAAAAAATTATACTTAATTTAAATTTTAATAATTTCAATCAATGTTTTCAAAATTTTCAAATTTTAAATTATTTTGATTTTAAATAATTTTAAGTATAAATCATTTTATGTTATGTTATTTTAAATTAAATTATTTACATTTTCAATAGAAGTAAATAAATAAAAATAAATTATAAGTAAAAATAAATAAATAAAAAGTAAACAAAATAAATAGATAAAAAATAAATTAGAAGTAAAAAAAACAAGAGAGATTATATGTGATACACTGATATTGTATAGTCTCTATACACTGTTAGTCAACCATAGGATGACACATCATTAATAAGCAAAGCCTAAAAGTGTATAGGCACCTAAAAAATTTTAAAAAATTTTATTAATATTTAGTTTTAAGGACCTACATATACGAGTCATCTTATGGTTGACCGATAGTGTATGAAAGCTATACACTATTAGAACACCATATATAAACTCTAAAAGAAAACAAACTTTTCGAAAGAAATAAAGCATCACCTTTTTATCTAAGAAACCCTTCAATGTGACAGCTCTTAACAAAGTAAAAATAATTTAATTAGAGTATGCAACAAAGACAAAACTTACTTGGGTTTGTCAGATTTGTTGATCGTTCTTATGTTGGAATTAAACTTTTGCTGTTTGATGGAGCAGATTTTGTGTCAATAGCAGGTGATTGATTCCTCTCTTTTATTAATTATTACTGCCTTAATTTCAGTTCTCACGTTTTGTTTTCTCTACATAACAATTCTCCATGGGAGACCTAACAAAATCAAGATCATAGCTTTCCAAGGTCACAAACTTTTGTACATTCTTCAGAACAACCTATCAATTTTATCTCTCAAATCCATCTCAACCAATTGAAATCAAAACTCTTTCACAGTCTCTAACCTCATAAAGAACCTATGGGTTGTCCTCATAATCTACTTTATTGATCTTCAAATATGCCAACTTTAAAACCCCAAATCAACCAGAATCTGTCGTTGCCTTGTTAAAGAACTTCATATTCTCTAAAACTCAAATCACAAGCCTCATCACGAAGCGGCCAAGTATGCTTTCAGCTAATGCTGAGAAAACCCTTTTGACCATTAATTCACAGAATCATTTTGACCACTTGACCTAGTGACTTATAAACAAAACCATCATTTCACAATTTGTTACACATTTTCAATAAAAGCCAAAATCGTAATTCAATGGATTAAAATGGCTTATTGGAGGCCAAACATCATCAATGTATGATGATTCGAATATATCAGGGTAGGTGTGCACTGATGTGGGGCCCACGTACCTGCAAGTACGAAATTTTACCTCACTGCACCAAAAATCGAAAAATCAACATTTAGTCATCCCATACGATTCAAATAGCCAAATAACGATTAAATAGGTATAGAAATTGTAGTTCTTACAAAAAGCTTGCAGTTTTGTGAAGATCCATAAGGTAAGGCTTTGTCTCTTGATCCAAGGTTAATATATATATTCTATAAGGGATGATTCTAAGGTGTTGTATGTGATTAAATTGCAATAAAAACATCGCTTGCAAAAGGACACATATTCGGCCACTTTAAGGTTGTTTCCAAACTTCAAGCTTGATATATGTTGATTGCTAGATGATATAATCATCACATATAGTGTCAAAATGGAATGAGTGTGTGTATAAGATGGTGAGGTAGTATTCGACCATGTGAAAGGGCAAAAGGAAATGAAGTGATTTTACATGGAATTTGTGATATGTTAGTGTGATCATATTGTGTAATTGATTGGTGTATTTGGTTTGTAGGAAAACTTTGAAGAAGGCTACTTTGTCACTAAACCCTAATAGTGACTTAAGGGTAAGTGAAATGAGAGTGAAGTGTAGTGATGTGTTCTTTGAGTTCTAATGAGTTTGTGATATAAAACTAAGTGTGTGGTGTGACATTGTAGTGAATTGAATCACTTGATGGTGTGGTGAGCATTCGACCAAGCTTGAAAACGTGCTCAATAGTGCTTTGGTAAGTTAACTATATGGGATGCAATTTGGCATTGTACAATGTAAGTATGAATGATGGAATTGTGATGGGATAGTGATTGATACCTATTTATATAAAGGTGTGCCAATACTGCCTAATGAGGATATAGTAGCCCAATGTGGTGCATGTGATATATATACATATAATTGAATTATTTGTTATGAGAATGTGTATTGAGATTGGTTACTATATTGTTGCAGAGCTGGGTGGTGAGACATTATAAACCAGTCTTAATGCAGTAACTTTTAGTGAATTGAATACTGAGTGTGATCATGCGATATAGTGAATCATCTCTTTATTTCATATGGCATCGTTGTGCAAAGCATGGTAGTGATGAGATTTTTAGCTTCCATCGATTTATATATGCACGTATAAAAGTTTTGACATCTCCCTTAACGCATGTTTTGAATTATATACATATGACTGTTGACACCTAATTTTGTCCTATTATTGTCATTATTATTATTAGCATTATTATTTTTTTCTTTTATTATTATTATTATTATTATCTGTTGTTATTATTATTATTATTATTATTATTATTATTATTATTATTATTATTATTATTATTATTATTATTATTATTATTATTATTATTTGTTTTTTGTCTTGTTGTCCAATCTGCCATCAGCCCCTGCCAGCCCCTCTCCCGAAGCTATCCATCATCCCCTGCCAGCCCTTCTCTCGAGGCTGTCCATCAACCACTACCACCAACTCTGCCGCCTGTTAGCCCATCCCATCCATGTGAAACCCTATATACCAGACCTCTTGCAAAGACCCTCCTTCAATCCTGGCCTCACTAGCAACAACTAATCACCATTTTCGGTCACCCAAACCGAGACCCCGTTCAATACCCTGTTACCCAAGCATCATCCTCACCCAACCTAACCCACCAAAGCCGAACCCTCACCCTTCGGCTCACACAACCCATAACCCTCGCCAGTCGAACCTCAACTCCGAACCCCTACCATAGTCCCATTCGACCATCACCATCCCCCACCTGCAAAAAACACAAAACAACAACAACCACAACAAAATCATAATCCACAATCCAAGAAAAACATCAGCAGCCAATACAAAGAAAAAAAAGAAAGGGAAAAAGAGAAAAAAGAAAGAGGTGAGGAAGATGGGATTTTGGGGTCTCGGTTTAGGGTAGATCTAGGAGGAAGAAAAATAAGAGCGATCGACACCGACAAGAGAGCTAGAGGGCTAGCGGATCGGCAGTTAAGAAAGTTCGGGGCAGTGAATCTTGATTTTTGGGTTCAAATCTAGTAGGTTTTAGGCTTTTTTTGGGAAATCTAAGGTGAAAAGGAGAAAGGGTGGGTGAAAAGGAATCTGAAAAGCGGAAACCTTTTGGGTTTGGCCACCGGCGGTGGCGCACAGCGATCCGACAGCGGCCGAAAATCGCCTAGGTGGAGAGCTTTAAAGCTCTGAATTTTTTGTGAAAAGAGAAAAGAAAATGAATTAGAAAAAAAAAGGAATAGCTTTTATAGAAAAAAAAATTTTGGTGACCCGCACGCGACCCAGATCCGACCCTGGATCCACACGCCCGGCCCGAAGAAGCAAGATCTGTGCGTCACCCCGCGGATCCAACCCGAGCCGATCACGCCCGACCCTCGAAGGAGGTGACTCGCGTGCCAGCCGACCCGGCTCCAAACCCGCAAACCGACCCTATCCGCTCGCACGGCTGACGACCCACTGCTAACCCACGTCCCACCTCCGGCCCACCTGCTTTGGGCCACTTGGAAAGTTGCTGGGCCCGATCCGTGGGCTTTCTTGGGCTATCTCATTTGGGCTGCCTTCCATTTGGGTTTTAAACCCAAATTTTGGTATATTCTTGGCTTTTTGTAGTTATGTTTATTTATTTATTTTATTTTATTTTATTTTCTTTGAGTAAAAAAAAAAAGAGAAAACAAAAGAAAAGAAAAAAAATTTTGTTAACTGACTTAATTCTTTAATAATATAAATTAATTAATTAATTAAAAAATTATTATTATTATTATTATTGTTGTTATTGTTGTTGTTGTTGTTGTTATTATTATTGTGCTTTTATTATTGTTATTATTGTTATTATTATTATTATTATTATTATTATTATTATTATTATTATTATTATTATTATTATTATTATTATTATTATTATTATTATTATTAGTGCATGTTGCAAAATAAGAAATTGAAAACTTTTCTTTTACTTGTATTTTCATTAATTATTATTATTATTGATTAGAAAATGTATTAAAAAATTAAAAATAAAAATAAGATAATGATGAGTAAATAATTGTGTCATACTTGCCTCGCAGTTAAATAAATGTCCGATGATGGGATGTTATGGAAGTCACAATTAGTGATTCCTAACTGATCCCTAGGCGAGAAGAGTCGTACTAAATGTTGTCAAAAGTATTGGAATATTTAGTATGATTTTTCAATAATTTAATTTTCTGTTATCATAAAAATAAATAATTTTGTAAAAAAAGAAAATAGAAAAAGGAAAATAATAATAGAATCTAAATTTAATTAAATAAATTGTCCGATGATGGGATGTTACGGAAGTCACAAGTAGTGATTCCTAACTGATCCCTAGGTGAGAAGAGTCTACTAAATGTTGCCAAAAGTATTGGAATATTTAGTATGATTTTTCAATAATTTAAATTTTTATTAAAAATGAAAATGAATAAGTTTTTTTTAAAACAAATAAATATAAATAAATAAACAAATAAATAATGAAATTTAAAATTAAAAATTCATTTGCATCATATATTATTTGTTTACATCATATGCATTCACTTAATTTCCAAATAAACGTGAATCTTCCGAGGATGAGATTCTATAAAATTCACAAGTAGTGATTCTTAAGAAATCTCTAGGTGAGGAAAATTACTTCAAATATTACCAAAAGTATTGGAGTATTTGATTTAATTTGTCAATATAAAAAGGTTCACATTCACTTTTAAAAAATAAAATTTAACTTTATAAAATAACAAAAATGATTTTTACAAATAAAAAAATGACTTTGAATAAAAGGAATAAAATTGATTACAATAAAATAGGAATTATTTTTAAATATTAATTCAAGACCATTTTATTAAAACTAAAAGATAACACATGATTACGATGGTACCGTTTTTTAACGGGCGTTGTGGGAGTGCTAATCCTTCCCCACACGTAATCGTACTCTCGAACCCGATTTTGGTTTTCGCAGACCCAAAATTGTCTTTTTAATAAAATTTAATTAATTTTGAGATTTTGTTAAAAGGATAAATATTTTTAGGTGACCAATCACACCTAGTCAAAAAAGATTGGTGGCAACTCCCTTTGTTTTTAAATGTTTTCAAAATCGTCGAGCGCGAAACCGTTACGACAGCTTGGCGACTCCACTGGGGACTTTAGAGAGTCAAGCCATTTATTAGTGATGTATTATCTTGAGTTTTAATTTAATGGTCTTAACTAATATTTAAATTTAATTTCTTTAATTTTAAAAATTTTATTGTTTTTATGTTTTAAGTATTATGTTTATTTTACAGCATTCTTTATTTTGTATATATTATTCTTAATAAATTGTTAGGGCATGTAGGATAAGGGTTATGATTTGGTGAATGTTTGATGTGTTCCCTCATACACACACTTGCACTTGCATTTGCATAACATGAGCCCTATACCCGGGTTCCATTCTTCTTAGGAGGGAGTAGAGTACCTTTGCTCTCGTGAGGTAATAACCTCCACAATGGCAAGCGAAATACTTCCACTCAAATTAAATCTTACTAGTCCAGCGTGGATGACAGTGAGGTATAATTTGAGAACCTTTAGATCTATATAAATCCCAACTTAGCATGTAAAGGGCCTTAAGAAGTCAATCCTATGTAGAGCCATGTCCAATTTTTATATAAATTATCCCGAAATTGGGACACATGAGGGAACATTTTTACTACTTTTTTCATATCATAACTCTAATAATTTTCAAATTCATGCTCTCATAAAATTAAGAGATTTTTTTTTTCAAATAAAATTTTACAATTTTATAATTTTAAAGAATAAAACAAAGATTTATTTGGTTTTTCTTCTTTGTCAGAAATAACATAAAAATATTCCTTCATTCTTTAATACAATTTAAAAAATAACAATATTTTATTTTTTTGAAACTTATGCATAGACACAAATTTTTTTTATGAAATAAAAAGTAAGTGCATTGTCACATTCTTTTGAAAATAGATTAAATAAAAAAGGGAAGTTAAAGAAAATAAATTATGGTGTGAAAATAAGATTTTTTTCTTTTTTAAATTAATAAAAAAAAGAAGAGAAAGAGCAAAAAGAAAAATTTATTCTTTAAATAAAAAAAAGGAGAAATCATCAAAACCTAAAATAAAGAAAAGAATTCATTCATTGAACTTAAATAAGAGAAAATTTTGTTTCTTTTATTCTTAAATTTTAGCATAGCATATCTCATTACATTAATGCATTCACATAATGAGGAGGTTATTTGTCTTTTTGGATTAAAAGAGGTCAAAGACATGGGAGATCAATTAGAAGCTAGACTTACTATTTTGGAGAATAATCAAGAGGAGTTTGGACATGATATGCGGGAGATAAAGGGGAAGCTAGCTAAGATAATGGAGATGCCTGAAAGTTTGAGAGCAACTAAATTGGTTCATTCTCAAGGGTCGCTGTTGTTTCCAGAACAACTACATGTTGAATCATCAGTAAGTGGAGACCAATCGACTTTTCATATAAGGTGAAAGGACTGATTGATACAAAGTTGCTCGATATAAGGGAGGTGGTTAATCGAGGAACCACAATGCTCGATTAGAGTTTAGCAAGTTAAAAGGACAGTTTCTGTGGTGAAATTTCTTTTTGAAAGACTTTGAATGTTGGAGGCACTAGAATATTGGAGAGTTAGTAAGGAATTTTATGAATCTTGTAAACAATTCCTATATGAATATGAAGGTTACAAGATTTTTTATAAGTTTGCATTCACTTCATTCGTATGTGCATAACATGATTTTGACAAAAAATAATAAGGCTAACAATAACTGTTTCCAAAAAAAAATTATCAAAGTAAATAAATGGTCCAAAAAAACAATTTTTAGTTTATAATTTTTTCCTTTTGGTATGTAACTTGTGATATTGTAAAATAATAACAAGATTGAAATTTCTTTTACATGTAGATATACAATTTCAATACAATAAAAGCTTCATATTAGTATGGCAAGCATGACATCTAATTTTAGGTTGTGATAGATTTGGTGTAAAGATAGCTTGAACATTGAAACTTGGAGATAATTTTAGACCATGGAAGAGACAGAAATGATTCGGATGGAAAGAATGGAAAAAGCACAGCAAGAGATAAGAGAGCAATTATCACAGATGGCAGGTTTGTTGGAGAAGCTGAACAATGGAGAAATGATGGGAGAACTAGCTACTCAAGAGGGGCATCGGTTACAAAATGCTGAGGATTTTTTTTTTATCCAGTTAACATTGGCTCACGAGAAACCCAATCATCTCAAGAGCCACAAGCAATGCCCACCGAGGGTTATGTATGCCCTAATATGTCGTCTGCAGTCGACCCTAGTCAATTTCTTAGGAATGTAACTCCTACAATGAAACCCCTTGAACCAATTCATGTTGCCAATTTGGATAGTCACAAAGAGCAAGGGATGTCACAAGTGAAAGAAGGCTCAAGTTTTGGACAAAAGATAGAGCTTATAGAAGAAAGGCTTCGGATTGTTGAAGGAATGGATTTTCATGGACCTTTGGATGCAACTAGATTATCTCTAGTACCTGGTGTGGTCATTCCTTTAAAGTTCAAGGCCCCAAAATTTAAGAAGTACGATGGGACTACATGTCCAAAAGCCCACATCACTATGTACTGTAGAAAGATGGCAGCGCATGTGCATGATGACAAGCTATTGATCCATGTTTTCCGAGATAGCCTTAACAGATCTGCTGCTAAGTGGTATACACAATTGGATAAAGGTGATGTTCACTCATGGGAAGATTTGGCAAGGGCATTCGTCACCCAATATAAGCATATTGTGGATTTAGCCCCAGATCGTTTATCTTTGCAAACCATGGAGAAGAAACCTACTGAAGGCTTTAAAGAATATGCCCAGAGATGGAAGAACGTTGCTACCCAAGTCCAGCCTCCCCTCACAGAAAAAGAGACTGCAACTCTGTTTCTTAGTACCCTCCAAGCACCATATTATGATAGGATGATTGGGAATGCTACTAAGAATTTTTGCTGACATGGTGGCCTCCGGAGAGATGATTGAGAATTCAATCAAGGGAGGCAAGATCAAGATAGGTGACATGGCTAATAACAGACTTGAAAGAATGGAAGAAGAAGTACAAGCTACGACATTTGAAGGGCAATTTCCTAGAAATTCCACTCCTCATAATCCCTATTTGTCTCACCCATCGTACCATCCAACCTTGAACAGTGTCTCCTATGATCCTTATCTTTATTCACCAATTCCACAACCAGGATTCCATGCAAACTCTTACCCTCCAATGGTTGCTCATGCGCCTATCTTTATACCTAGGCTAGTAGCTCAACCTCCTCAACAATCAATAAACAACAGAAAAGATCAAGAAGCAACCAAGGAAAAATCCCAATTCCAATCTCCGGTCTCTTGCCCTTTTTGGTAAAAAACTAATATTTGACCCCGATACCTTTGAGAATAGCACCAAACCCGTTGGCCAAGAGCTATGATCCGAATAGCATATGTGACTATCATATAGGGGCAATTAGGCATTCAACAGACAAATGCAGGCAGTTGAAGGAAAGGGTTAAAGAGCTCATCAATGGTGGAATCTTGACTCGAGAACTTATGGAACAGTGGAAGTCCACTTTGGAGTAAAATCATGGCATTTTGGCAGATCAATTTGGAGGGAAATGAAGATTTTAAGATTTTGAAGTCTGTATTTTGGAAAATGCTTGTTATTTCCATTGGCCTAGGTGACAATTGTATGAGCACAACTTTTTGCATAATTTATTTTCTAGTGGCATATGACAAGAATGTTTCTTTTCTTCACAATAATGATAAAATGATTCTAAGAAAATTGATGATTACTATCAAAGATGAATGTTTTAAGTCGTTTCAAGATCATATCATTCTCATGTGAACCCAAATTGCTCAAAAGCTAAAATGGGGCATAAATTTTTGAAAGTTCGATTCTATTTTCGCTTTGACCATGACAGGGCTTCGTTGTTAATGATTTTTAAAGGAATGACCAACTTGCAAAGCTTTTTGAGAATCATTTAGACATCAATTTATGACAATCTCGAAGATTTTAGATATTGGCAATTTGATATTTGACAAGATCATTTTGAAATTTTGACATACCTGTCCACCTAAATTCTTGTACAAATCCCAAATTGTTCAATTCTGTACCCTCGAGATGCTTTTCGCCCATGTTTTGGAGCAAAGAAAAAAAAGGAACCAAAGTTGAGGATTTTTCACTGTTGTCCATCTATACAATACCTTGAGTCGAGCATCACCTCTTTCCTTGAATGAATTTTTGGTGTGTGAGGTCAAGTTCTGTCATATTAAAGTGTCGCATTATAAGGAAATCAAAAAAAAAAAGAAAAAAATGAAATTGATTGTGGCATCATGCAAATATGATATTCAGATGACTTTAAAAGCCAAAAGAAAAAACTTATCCTAAAAATTGCTTTTCAATATAAGCATCTTAATTTGAGGTGATGAATGGCCATCTTTCATATTCCGTTCACAAATATAAACATTATCCTTTTGCTACCCCTTTTGAGCCTGACGATTTCTTTCACAATAAACCTCTTCCAAGGATCACCCTCCACATCGGGGGGCATGTGCAAAAAATATCTCTTCAAATAAATTGAACGATTAAACTTTTGTTTTCGATCAAATAAGATTTACTATGTTGTGGGACAATTTGGGGCAAATTAGATTTGAAATCTTGGATGTGAATCAATGAAAAAAGAAAAATGAAAAAAATAGAAAGAAGAAAGGATACATGTGAAAGTACACAAAGAAAGGTGCTTCAAAGAACGAAAAGGATTTTGAAAGAAAAAAGAAAAGAGAAGAGAAGAAGAAGAGGAAGAGACACATGGAAAAGTAGAAAAAGAAAGGTGCTTCGAAGAATGAAAATGATAGACGTTTATATGAGAAGAAATGATCCTTGGATTGATCACCCTTAAACAACATTTTTGGGCCTGTTTATCCATTCTTTCAAAACCCTAAACCATGGCCTACATTACATGCTTAAAAGTCCATTTTGATCAAATATGGATGCTTGCATTGAAGAGCTCTTCTTTGGAAAATTCTTACTATTATTTGGTTTGAATGAAATTTGAATTCTTGAATGCATGGTGGAACAATCAAAAAAAAAGGAAGAAAGAGAAAAGAAAGAGTGGAGCTCTAGGGTGAAAACCCGAAAAGGGCAGTTTAGAGTAAACAATGATCTTTCAGAGCAACAAATCAAGCAGTGACACGAATTGAAAACATGGAAAAAGAACCAATAATCCCTAGAAAACCCTCGAGATATCCAAAGATTCTGATGTCACTTGATTGCCCGACATTTTTCTCAAAATGTTTGAACCTTTCTTCTTGTACATACTCTTCCTAAAACAGAAAAGACCTCAGTCATTCATACCTCATCTTGGCATTTGTGGAACGCCATTATTCGAGAATTTAAGAGATTGTCAAACCAAGTTTTAAATATTTTGTTTCTTTTCTCATTTAAAATTTTGTTCAAAAAAAAAAAAAGAAAAACGATGGTATTTTGAGAAAACTATTTTAAGCCAAGTATGGAACCATTGTTTTTTTGTATAAGTGGCAAAGTATTCCCCAAACAAAGCATCCTGGTGCACCAAACTTTCAATTGTCTAGTTGAAAAGATCCGAATAGGATTTATGCCACTCATCTTGAAAAGTAATCACCAATTTTTTGAAAAGATAAAATATCGCTTGTGAAATTTGGATTCATTTCCCATTGGAAAATAGTTATGAAGAAAATTTTTAGTGCTTTTTGTCAAAAGGATATGACGATCACAAGAACTCTGCAGCAAGGGAAAATAGAAAGGAACTTTCATGATAATGTTGGAGGGCAAAGAAGATAAAAAAAAGAGACAAATGATGTGCCTCTTTAACTAGATAGGAAAGAGTTTCAAAGTTAGACAATGTACAGGATTGAGTGCCATGCATTCATGCATATATACACAATATCATATATAATTAGCATTGAAAGTTTTTGTGTAAAATTTTGAAATTAAAACATGTTTCTCAAGCAAAAGGCTCGACACCATCCAATCAAGATTTTAAAGGTTATGCAACTTTTTTTCAGAATAAGGAAATCAAGTTTACTCCTGATAAAGAAATTTTCAAATCCAGTTTGATTGGTACCATGTTTGTAAATCTAAATAAGATTGAAGATTGAATTTCAAATTCTCAAAGCAAATTCTCAAGTCCTCCGGGGACCAATTTCAAGTCCTCTGGGCACCAATCATAAGTCCTCCGGGCACCAATTATAAGTCCTCCGGGTGAAAATTTCAAAGTCTCAAAGCACAAATCTCAAGTCCTCTGGGCACAATTCTAAGTCCTCCAAGCGCAAATTTCAAAATATGCAAGCAAAATTGTAAGTCCTCCGAGCATAAATTCCAAGTCCTCCGGGCACAAATTTAAGACCTCCGAACACAAATCTCAAGTCCTCCGGGCATAAATTTCAAGTCCTTCGAGCACAAATTTAAGACCTCTGGGCATCAATCTCAAGTCCTCCGGGCATAAATTTCAAATCTTTCAAGTCAACGCTAAGTCCTCCAAGCACAAATTTCAAAATCCTAAGTCCTCCGGGCACTAATTCCAAGTCCTCCGGGCAGAATTCTAAGTCCTCCGGGCACAAATTTTAAACTTTTCAAGTAAAATTCTAAGTCCTCCGGGCACAAATTTCAAACTCTTTGAGTACAATTGCAAGTCCTCCGGGCAGAATTCTAAGTCCTCCGGACACAAATTTCAAATTCTTTGAGTATTATTCCAAGACCTCCGGGCACAGTTCTAAGTCCTCCGGGCACAAATTTCAAATTCTTAGAGTATTATTCCAAGACCTCCGGGCACAGTTTTAAGTCCTCCGAGCACAAATTTCAAATTCTTTGAGTATTATTCCAAAACCTCCGGGCATAGTCCTAAGACCTCCGGGCACAAATTGCAAACCTTTCAAGTAAAATTAAGTTCCTCTGGGCACAAACTTAAGACCTCCGAGCACAAATTTAAGACCTCCAGGCAAAATTTCAAAGACCTCCGGGCACAAATCTCAAGTCCACCGGACATAAATTTCAAATCTTTCAAATCAATACTAAGTCCTCCGGGCACAAATTCTAAGTCCTCCGGGCACAAATTCTAAGTCCTCCAGGCACAAAGTATAAGACCTTTGGGCATAAATTTTCAAGTCCTCCGGGCACTAATTTTAAGTCCTCCGGGTACAATCTCAAGACCTCCAGGCACAATTCTAAGTCCTCCGGGCACAAATTTTAGACCTCCGGGCATAAATTTTCAACTCCTTCGGGCACAAATTTTAGACCTCCGGGCATAAATTTTCAAGTCCTCCGGGCACAAATTTAAGACCTCCTGGCATAATTATAAGTCCTTCGAGCAAAATTTCCAAGTCCTTCGGGCACAAATTTCAAATTCAAGTCCTTCGAGCAAAATTTTCAGAAAGGAATTTAAAGTTTCAAGGCCTTTGCTGCAAGAGGAACACTTTTCAAGAAAGGAATTTAAAGTTTCACTGCCTCTGCTGCAAGAGGAGCACATTTCAGGAAGGATTTTAGAGTTTCACTACCTTTGTGGTAAGAGGAGCACTTTTACAAGAAGAATAAAAAAACAAAAAAAAAAGAAAAAAGAAAAGAGAAAAAAAGAAAGAAGAGAGGAGAGAAAAAAAGGAGAGAAGTGAGTCATAAGCCGGACAAAATTGTTGTCTTTTGTCTTTGTTCTATTCCTGATTCTCAGTAATGAGCAAAGAGGGGCAACTGTTGACACCTAATTTTGTCCTATTATTGTCATTATTATTATTATTATTAGCATTATTATTTTTTTCTTCTTCTTTTATTATTATTATTATTATTATTATTATTATTATTATTATTATTATTGCATGTTGCAAAACAAGAAATTGAAAAATTTTCTTTTACTTGTATTTTCATTAATTATTATTATTGATTAGAAAATGTATTAAAAAAATTAAAAATTAAAAATAAAGATAAAATAATGATGAGTAAATAATTGTGTCATACTTGCCTCGCAGTTAAATAAATGTTTGATGATGGGATGTTATGGAAGTCACAAGTAGTGATTCCTAACTGATCCTTAGGTGAGAAAAGTCGTACTAAATGTTGCCAAAAGTATTGAAATATTTAGTATGATTTTTCAATAATTTAATTTTCTGTTAACATAAAAATAAATAATTTTTTAAAAAAAGAAAATAGAAAAAGGAAAATAATAATAGAATCTAAATTTAATTAAATAAATTGTCCGATGATGGGATGTTACGAAAGTCACAAGTAGTGATTCCTAACTGATCCCTAGGTAAGAAGAGTCTACTAAATGTTGTCAAAAGTATTGGAATATTTAGTATGATTTTTCAATAATTTAAATTTTTATTAAAAAAGAAAATGAATAAGTTTTTTTTTAAAACAAAGAAATATAAATAAATAAACAAATAAATAATGAAATTTAAAATTAAAAATTCATTTGCATCATATATTATTTGTTTGCATCATATGCATTCACTTAATTTTCAAATAAACATGAATCTGCCGAGGATGAGATTCTATAAAAGTCACAAGTAGTGATTCTTAAGAAATCTCTAGGTGAGAAAAATTACTTCAAATATTACTAAAAGTATTGGAGTATTTGATTTAATTTTTCAATATAAAAAGGTTCACATTCACTTTTGAAAAATAAAATTTAACTTTATAAAATAACAAAAATGATTTTTACAAATAAAAAAATGACTTTGAATAAATGGAATAAAATTGATTACAATAAAATAGGAATTATTTTTAAATATTAATTCAAGACCATTTTATTAAAACTAAAGGATAACACATGATTACGATGGTACCGTTTTTTAACGGGCATTGTGGGGGTGCTAATCCTTCCCCACGCGTAACCGTACTCCCGAACCTGATTTTGGTTTTCGCAGACCCAAAATTATCTTTTTAATAAAACTTAATTAATTTTGACATTTTGTTAAAAGAATAAATATTTTTAGGTGACCAATCACACCTAGTCAAAAAAGATTGGTGGCGACTCCCTTTGTTTTTAAATGTTTTCAAAATCGTCAAGCGCAAAACCGTTATGACAATGACTACATTGCCTATGTAAGTATTTTCGGATAAAACATACATTTGATTTTATATTCATATTGTCATTGAATTTCAAACATGTAAAGAAACTATTGAACAAATGCATGTATAAAAGCTTTGACATCTCCCTTAATGCATGTTTTGAATTATATACATATGACTACATTGCCTATGTAAATGTTTTCAGATAAAACATACATTTGATTTTATATTCACAATGTCATTGGATTTCAAACACGTAAAGAAACTATTTTATAGGTTATAGGCACTCCACAATGTAAATCAAACTGATAAAGAAAAGTGGAAAAAACTGAGTATCATTTACTCCTATATAAGCACATCGGCTTATCCAATAATAGTCATTGATAGGTTACGGTCTTACTTGCTCACTAGGACTAGAGATAAATGGATCAAGATTGGAGATATTGGATCTATGGTCATAGGTAACACCCTAGTTTCCGGGGCATAAGATCGACTCATTAATAGCTACAATGGAATGAATCTTTATTAGTAAAATATCGGGGAGTTTGCCTAATTGAAATTTTCAATATTGATTATCGTATCGAATATTCTTTTATCGAACATTGTTTATCATATCGAATATTGTTTTCTTAAAGATTGTTTTTCATATCAAATATTGTTTTATCAAACATTGTTTATCGTATCTCATATCATTTTATCCAAAAAATGTATCTTTATCATAAAAGTGTATTGTTTTCAAAAAGTGCATTGTTTTATCGAAAATCATAATTGCATCGATTTATCATATATTGCATTGTTTTTTAGCATTGAATAATCATGATATTGTATAGGACTGTTTTGTTTTCATGTCAGGTTCATGAGAAAATGAGGTATTTCAAAATATCATTCCATTTGAAACCTTGAAAGACCTTGACATCGTCACATAGTCCTAGGATCGAAACGAATTAGAAAAGTGATTAGAATGTCAGAAATGGAATATTATTATTATTATTATTATTATTATTATTATTATTATTATTATTATTATTATTATTATTATTATTATTATTATTTATGAATATGCAGTCAAATAAATAAAATAAACTAGTAAAGCGAATAAATAAAACAAAATCTCGTAGTTAAATAGGCAGATTTTTATCTACTTATCTTATTGAATACTTTTTAATTAAAAATTTTATTTTAAGTTGATTTTAAAATACATTATGAAACATATTGAAAAAATTAAATCTTTGAAATTTTTATTTTTAATGAATTGAAAATTTTCATTGAAAAATTTCAATGCTTTAACAAACAACACCTTAGTCTAATTTTAATTTTAGTCTATATAAAGGCCACCTTGAAATCTATCTCTAGCCACTTTAAATCAACACTCTTTTCTCATAAAGATCAAACTAAAATATTTAGATAAATTAGGATAATTTACATAAAATAGATGATTCAGATAAACTAAATAATTTAGATAAATTCAGATAAATTAGTAATTAGATAATGATGATGATGATGATGATGATGATGATGATGATGATGATTATTATTATTATTATTATTATTATCATTATTATAACACTTTTATCTAAAATTAATATACACTCAAAAAAAATAAAACAAATTAGTAAAGCCAATCAATAAAACGAAATCTTGTATTTAAATTAGTAATCAAGTTTTAGTCTAACTTTAACTCTAGTCAATGTAAAGATTACCCTGAAATATATCTTAACCACTTTAGATTAGGATAATTGCATTAAATAAAAAATTTAGATAAACTAGATAATTTAGGATAATTACATAAGATAGATAATTTAGATAAATTAGGATAATTACATAAAATAAAGAATTTAGATAAACTAGATAATGTAGGATAATTTAGATCAAAACTCCTACCTCAGAAAGACCTTTGCCCAAACTTACCTCTAGTCTATATAAACGTGATTTCAAATAAAAATTAATGAAGCTAAATAATTTTTATTCTTCTTTTTAAAAAATTCACAATTAATCAAACTAAATAATTTTTATTATTCTTTCAAAAAAAAATTCACACCATGTAAATTAGCATCGTGGGCCTGAAGCTCCAACCCAGTGATCAATTACTAGTTGGCCACGACCTTTACAACAAAGTCACTGGTAAGGAACCATTAGACTTTGAAACAACAATCCAAGAATGTGATTCGTATGGTGAAAAAGAACCTTGGGAAATGTGGGAAATGTATGGGGGTAAAGATGGATTCAAACCAAAAGATGACCTTTATTTCTTCACTCGATTGAAGATGAAAACCTTTAAAAGTAAAAGAATCAATATAGAACATCGGGTGTGGCACATGGAAAGGAGAGGATTCGGGTAAGCCAATCTTTGTTGGCGGTTTGGAAAAACCAATAGGTTTCAAGAAACTATTCAGATACGAGGGTGGAAGTCAGCAAAATTGTGGTTGGATCCTCGATGAATATAGCCTTGATAGCTAAGTGTCGTAACGATTTTCATCCGAAGACTTGATCGTCAGATATTAAAAATTATGGAGTCGCCACCAATCTTTTTTATCTAGGTATGATTGGTCACCTATTTGACTCTAAGGATAAAGCTTAGTCTACATTCCTAAAATTAGGTTCAAGAGAACGGTTACGTGTAAGAAAGAGATTAGCACCCCCACAACGCTCGTCCGATGGACAGTACCAGTTAATCATATATTATCCTAAAAGGTCTTAACCAAATTGGTCTTTTAATATTTGTTATTTCATTTTTATTTTTTTTATTATTTAAGTATTGAGAATTTTCTTAAACATTTTTCGATACTTTCGGTATAATTTAAAAAATTCTCTTACCTCAAGAGCAAGGGTAGTGCTAGAAAATTTGTTCAATGGGGGCTTCGTTTAATGTATTTAATAATAATTGTTAAAAAGTTTTCAGTTATCTTTGACATAATTTTATACTTTAAAAACAATGCACAATAGTTCGTTATTAATATTTTGGAATACATATTTTTCAAGGTACATAATTAATCTATCATTCAATCATTCAATTACACAAATGAGTATTCAATATATTCATTGTGAAAAAAACATTATTTACCGTGATAATGACAATCGATAGAAACAATATTAATGTCAATAACAAATAAATTAATGAATACATTTTGTTTTTTTCTCAATTTCAAACATTCTTATAATAAAATCAATTCATCAAACAAAAAACAAATAAAATTTTATAAAATATAAAATATTATTTATATAAATTTATACTTAAATTATTTTTTTTTTATTTGGACAAGTAGGGGCTTGAGCCCCCACTGGTCCCCAAAGGGCTTCGCCCCTGCTCAAGAGTATTCAAGAAAATCACTTATTCTCTTGAAGAGGCTCCGTCGTCAGTTATAATTTTAATATTTTTAGGTAAAAGACTTTTACTTCATCTTAAACCTTGACTTTTATCCCCTTTTTTAATATTCTATTTCATATTTTATTTTAGTATTTTAAAATCTCTCCAACACTTTTGGTGAGATAAAGTTCCTCACTTAGGAACTCTTTCAAATTTATTATTTATCATTGTTGAGTATTTTATTATAACCCAATATTTTTTCCGATCTTATATAATTTTTTTATCTTTATAGAGGATTATATGTTTTTAAATATTTTAACATCCTACCACACTTTGGTCAGATTTGAAGAAAACTCCCCATCTAGGAGCTTTATAGAAATCTATTTTTTGAATTTATTATTTTTCATAAAAGTTTTTCTTTCATTTATCATTTTCAAATGTCACTATTATTATTATTATTATTATTATTATTATTATTATTATTATTATTATTATTATTATTATTATTATTATTATTATTATTTGTTTTAACGTGGACAAATAAAAGGCACACAAGCAACAGTTCGCCACGTGCAAATCGACTTGGGCCTGAGAGCTTGCCCAAAACAGCTCGCCCCAGAACTGGTTTTCACCACAACAACTTGTCAAAATAAAAGGCATGCAAGCAACAGTTCGCCACCCTGCAAATCAACTTGGGCGCGAGAGCTCACCCCAAAACAGCTCGCCACAAAATAAGTCAACTTGTGCGGGAGAGCTCACCTCAAAAACAACTCGCCATGAAACAACTCGCCATACACAAGTTAACTTATGGACGAGAGCTCGCCTCAAAAACAACTCGCCATACACAAGTTAACCTGCAGACGAGAGCTCGCCTCCACAAGTGAATCCGCTTACAAAGCTCGCCAACATAAGTGAACTTACACGTAGCAAGCTTGCCCACACAAATGAAACCGTATACTAGAGCTCACCCACACACAAATGAAACCCGTGCACAAGAGCTCACCCATACAAAGTGAACTTGCGTGTAGCAAGCTCGCCCACGTAAGAGGAAAGCAGATAAGATTTAAAAATATTTTTTAGTTGATAGATTTGTTTGCGTGGGGTAGGTTTAGCAAAATGTGGGGGTTTATATAAAATTTCTTAAATGGAGAAGGCAGAGGATACTTACAGTATTCAACTCGGGTAAGTTTTATTCTCCTCTTCGCAGTTCAGTCGCCACTGATACAACCAAAGACACCTCTCACTACCACGCTTTCTTCCTTCTAGACGTACCAGAGCAACAGACGTGGGTACTGCTCACCATCATCCACGCATCCCCTTCACTGCTCTAGTCATCGTTCAAACCGCTCGTCGCTGCCGATCACTGGTTCGGTCTCCAGTTGCTATTGCTACCAAGTATCCCTGAGCTTATTCTTTCTTTTGTTTTAGAATTTTCTCTGTCTCCCTCTGTTTTTTTCCCCGACCTTCTTCAGGCCATTTTATAGGCATTTTTAGTCAAGAAAAATGAATGAAATCTCTAAAGTTTAAATTTGCAGAATCCATTGCAAATGACTTTCGAATCCATTAGTGTTTGATTTTCTAGGTGTTCTTAAATGTTGGAGAAAATTTGCTTGAAAATGTTGAGCCTATCGTGGAGGCAGAGGGCTATAGGGGAAGGTTCTTAGGATATTGATTTTCTGGAAATTGCCCCTTGTCTTCTTCTTCATCTCCCTCGAGTAGCTTTTGATGTGCGTTTTTAGTCAATAAAAACTGAGCAAATTCCTGAAGTTCAAATTTGTAAAAGACTTTCACCTGCAAATGAAGTTTGTCAAGGGGTTGGTGGAGATGGCAGGGCTAAGTTTAGGGTGGCTGGCTGACAGCCTTTTAGGCTAGAGTCACCACAGGCACTGCTCTTCTCTCTTCTCTTTTCTCTCTTTTCTTATTTTTTTTATTATTTCAATGTAAATTCAAAGACAATCTAAATATATTTAATTTTGGACAAAATTAGGTGTCTACACTAAGTGTTGCAACAACTATAGGCAACTGAATATGTTCTTTGTCGGATGTGAAAGAACACAGACAAAAGGAAGAGATATGTAGGAGCATTGAACAACGATGCCCGTTGCAAACGTTTTAAGGTTGAAGAAACGCCACAAAGGTGTTGGGAAAAATATCCCTGAAACCAAACACCCATAAAAACAGAGGAAAGCAAAAACAAACACAATAATTTTAATGTGGTTTGGCCCAACCAATTTGGCCTATAACCACCCAACCAATCTAATAACAATTAATCAATTTCAACCATGCAATTTTTAGAGAGAAAAATTGCAAACTCCTAACAAAGATCCCAAAGCCCAACTCACCCTTTTAATAGCCCAAACCCTAGCTATTCTATCGGTGTCTACAACTCTTTGGGACACTTTACAAACTAAGCCTAGCACATTATTTATAAGGGGAGAGCCCTTATAACTTCTCCTATACTTTCGATGTGGGATTCAAGGCAAACCCCAACAAATCCTCCCTTGACTTGAATCCCCAAATTCCCCAAACTGCTCAACAACATCTGAAAAACTGACATGCCTCTGAATCTTCTTACTCTTGTAAACAACTCTATCCTTCGCATCATCAAGCAAATATAGTTGTTTCACTTTCCTCTTTGCTTGCAAAACTAAACCACCATTCTTGTATACTTTGCAACAATCATTATTACTAACATATGTGTACTCACGTGAAGCTAACTCACCTAAAGAAATCAAATTGTAGCTAAAACTAGGTACATACCTCACATTACGAAGAGTCTTGACACCACCATCATGAAGCTTGAGTTGAACACTCCCAATACCCTCAATCGTCACTCGATTAACATTCCCAACCGAAATATTGCCTAAACTTTCAACCTCTTTCAATTCATCAAACCGATCTTTATCATTGCAAATATGCATCGATGTAGCTGAATCCAAAACCCAACTGATCTCATAAGTATAAGGCCCATCTAAACAAGTTGCCAATACATCATCATCCAAATCAGTCAAAATAATACATGTCTCATTCTTCTTTCCATCATCACTCTTTTGTTGAGCCTTCTTGAATGCAGCCACATGCTCTCTTAATGTTTTGCAGCATGTTTGAATATGACCCTTTTCTCCACAATAATAGCATTCCACCTCACTATAATCTCTGAATCTTGATCTTGATCTCCTTCTTGATCCACATGTCTCTCATTAGTCCTCCCTCGAGTAGAACCTTCCACAGTAGCTAGTACACCTCTCGCAGATGAAGAATCTTCTTTGCCCATAAATCTTTCATTCTCACGCAGCACAGCAATCACATCATCCAACGTCAAAGTATTTTTACCTACCAATAAAGTCTGAACTAACGGTCTATAGGATTGGGGCAAAGATGACAACAATAGCAATGCCTTCTCTTCTTCTTTCAACTCATTAGAATCAATAGCTAATAATTGTGAAACTAATCTACTAAATTCATTTAAGTGATCATGGAGACTCTTACCTTCATCCATCTTCAGAGAATACAAATCCATCTTCAAACACAATCTATTCGTCAGCGATTTTGGATGCATAGATGTCTCCCAGCTTCTTCCACAATCCAGTTGGTGTCGTCTTAGTCAATACGTTATACTTAATCTCTGGAGCTAGTGCTAATCTAATTGTGCTCACAGCCCTCTTTTGAATTCCAACCCATCCTTATCAGACATTCCATCGGGCTTATTTTCTTCTAATGCCAAATCTAGACCTTGTTGCACTAGAAGATCCTGAATCGTACTTTGCCATAACATAAAATTACTATTACCATCAAATAAAGGAATTTCAAACTTAGGCATACCTCCCGACATAGCTTTAGCCATAGCTTTCCTCCTCTCACAGGATCACGAATACCACTTGTTGGAAAAAAAATCCCTCAAACCAAACACCCACAAAACAGAGGAAAGCAAAAACAAACACAATAATTTTAATGTGGTTTGGCCCAACCAATCTAATAACAATCAATCAACTTCAACCGTGCAATTTTTAGAGAGAAAAATTGCAAACTCCTAACAAAGATCCCAAAGCCCAACTACACCCTTTTAATAGCCCAAACCCTAGCTATTCTATCAGTGTCTAGAACTCTTTGGGACACTTTACAAACTAAGCCTAACACATTATTTATAAAGAGAGAGCCCTCATAAGTTCTCCTATACTTTCGATGTGGGATTCAAGGCAAACCCCAACAAAAGGGTTGAGGAAGCGGCAGAATATGGTTTGGCGATTGGTGAAGTTGGTGATCGCAATGGAAGTCTCCAGGCAACAAGTGCTGCCAATTCAATCGTTTGGTGTGTCTACACTTACCATAGGAACCACTGTATCACAAGGAGGTAATATTGATGGCTTGAAAATAGTTAAGTTAAGTGATAATAATGGAAGTTTGTCCAAGGATATAATGTCTGAACAAGTGTTATCAATTGAAAAAGCTAGAATGTTTGAACATACCGTGGCAAGAAGTGAAGTACAAAAAAGAGAGGCTCAAGATGGTTGGCAATAACTGAATTAGGAAATCTGAGGTTACATGTTCAAATTGAATCGACTAAAAGGTCTGAACTCCCTAAGGGACAAGTAGATGATAGGCATACGACAACCATGCAACAAGGAGGTCAATGTTTGTGGGATATACCATGGGATGATACTTACCTGAATCGTCCATGCAATTACATGCTGGGGTTGAATGCGATTGATAAGGCTCACTTATCTACAAATCACATATGTAATATATCTTTAAATTTCGATTTCAAAAATAGTGCTTAAACTATAATTGTGTGATAATTGTTTGCTTCCTTATGGCAACATTGTAATGCTAGCGAATAGGCAACAATCTTAAATAATTTGGTTATTTATGTTAGCTCTAACAGCCTAGCTAGTTGCTTTAATTTAAAGTGTAAAAGTGTATCTTAATGCTTTTCTCTTTTGGCATTAATAAAAGAACACCTATTGGTGGTTTTTTGTTTAGCTTTTTATCTGTAATATTTGATGTTGATGTTATTCTTATTGTTTTGTTTAAGAGATTAGCCTTGAAAAAACAAACCTACATATAATGTTCAGAAACAATATGTAATACTATAATTCTTTTGAAAGTAATAATCTTAAATAAAGCATCAGGAAAAGCAACCACAGTGAAACATGCGTATTGATATGGATAATATCTAAAACAGAGAATTAGTTGCATACACACTAAAAAAATATAATAAAAGAACTGCTTAGGGGCAATCTAAAGAAAAGATGGAAAAGAGTAACTATCAAGGGGCTTTGGTATGGTTATTGATGCTTTTTGTAAAGATGGGATGGTATTAGGTAATGAGTTTGTTTTGGGAAATGTCTCCAAAATGAATTAGTCCTGACCACTGATGTTGTTGTTTATGGTTCTTTGATCAATGGGTTCTATCCTTTAGGTAGGTTGAAAGAAATGTTGACTCACTGTAGATTTGGTCATAG
Organism: Heritiera littoralis; assembly: GCA_031772115.1. NCBI lineage: Eukaryota > Viridiplantae > Streptophyta > Magnoliopsida > Malvales > Malvaceae > Heritiera > Heritiera littoralis. The sequence goes on from JAPDPK010000204.1 coordinate 918,633, forward strand.
CTGAGCTCCTAAGCACCAATTAAACTCCCAAATATAATGCGCTAATCACGTTACCTATTATCAAAGAAACTCCAAAATGTCTTTAAAAATCTCTTACTCTCACTCTCTACCTCTTGTCATTCTCTCCAAATATAATACAAAAAGGGCCCAACAACCAAAACCGTGCAAGATATATCTGGGTATCCTGTTGATGAACCACCTTACTCTAGTTGATGCTGAAACTCTACAGAAATGGGTACTTTTGAACCCCAATCTCTCTCTTTTTTTATTGTGAAATGGGATTGATTTAGATTGATGGGCGATCAACTTTCTCGAATACATCTACCCCATCAGTTACAAGGATTCTCTACACTGACAAAGATAGTATTTAATTCCTTGGTTTTTCCTCTGATTAAAAGACTCAAACTTTTTATCCTGCTGATAATGTTGTTGCTGCTGAATGATTTTTAGAGCAATTGCAAATAGCAAGAAATTAATAAGCATATTCGTTGTGATGAAGGTTATCTTTTTCTTTTTGCCCAAAAAAAATGATGAAGGCTTTGTTGAGTTGAGTTTTGTTGAGTTGCATATTAAATCCCAGTTCAAATGAAGTTCATAGGAAATGAATGGCGGGATGTCCTATACTTTCAGTTTTATCCATTTTTTTAGCCTTAGTTGTGCGTTCTTGTAAATTGTTTTCAACATTTATTGTCGGCAATTCAATACCTCATCAAAAAAGTAATGTTGATTATTTCCCAATGAGTACACCGATATTCTGTAAGTCAGATATCTTCTTATATGTGTTACATTTTAACTCGTTATTAATTCTGAATATTTCTCTATTCATCTGTTCGTTTTATTCTCTAGGCTAACTTAGGGCTTGTTTGGGATCAATTTTGTTTTGTAATTGTGTTTGGTTAATTGATTTTGTTTTACAATTCCCAAATTGACAACAAAATTTTCGAAATTATAGGAAACAACTTTTTATGTTTCTGACAATTTCCAAAACACTTTTGAAACAAGTTTTCTACAAAAACATGGATGAACAATGCCCTTTAATGAGGTCTTTCCTTCGACCTTTTTTTTGCAATACCAAAACCCTGCTCCAAAACTTCATTTTCTTTCTATCATTTTCTCCTAGCTATTGCTACTCTGCTGCTGATTTCCATCTTTAACGATGGCTAAGCTCATCCACTCTTTCCCGCAGCCTAGATGCCCTCACATCTACCAACCTCACTGATTTCTCAACTGCATCTCTTGCTGCCATGGCAGCAACATCAGTCTCTTCTTTGAATTTTAGCTTCCTCTCTAATTCCAGCAAGGCTTTTTTTGCCTCTTCAAGCTCCCGCTTAACAGCTGATAGTTGTGATAAGAGCTCTTGTTTAACAGCTCTCCTTGTAGCAGCCTCCTGCTCTGCTGCTGATTTCCATCTTGTAATTTCTTCCTCAGTAGCAGCAATGTCCATCACAAGTCCTTCCACACTTTCATTTGCTTATGTTGGATTATGCTTGTTCTGTCCTTATATGTTTGCTTTATCCATTTTTTGAGATGATACAGTTGGTTATCTTGAATGTTGTCAATGATGGTGGTTGGTCTCTAGGTGTGGAAATTATATTTGTTAAGTTGGCCGATGTTGCTCACCAACTGTTTGTGTGATTGTTTCATTGAGTTGCAGTGTGATGATGATTGCTTAGGTTAGTTAAAGGTTGCTTGATGATGATGGCTGTTTTAATCTCTATATCTCTATCACAACTTGAGTTGAGTTTTTTATTGAGATGCCAAACATGTTTTATGTTTCCTGTTTTTAAAATTATACAACAACATTAGTTCACCAAACATGTTTTTTGTTTTCAAAATTTCAAAACAAAACAAAACAAAAACAAAAACAAAATTTTCAAAAACACAAAACATAAAACATAAAATTGACAACAATACCAAACAATCCCTTAATTGTTAAGGTTTGACTGTCAAATGAGGCTTTGTCTTGACTTGTCTATTTACACTATGTTGATGATTTTGTACCACTTACCACACTTACCATCCATTGATTGTGATTCAGTTGAAAACGCAAATTGAGTTTGTGCCACAAAATTTCGGATTCGATTTACAATAAACACACTTTTGAAAAGTGGAAATGAGTTTTAACTGTAACGAAATCTCGAATAAAAATAATTTCAAGGGAATGAAGATATTTTTTTTAGTAGTACATTTTCATTAGAAGTTACAATCACAATCAGCATATTACATTCCATGAACAGGTAACTATGAAAATCACATTACTCAAACTAGGTAAATGTAACGATCTGTTACCACATTTTTCACCTTAATTTACACAATTTATCCCGTTGGGCTGTCTGTGATACTTCACTTGATTTCTTATGTTAAACAATTTCATAAAATATTGTTTATATTACATACATCCCCTATCTTACTTAATAAGCAAGTAGTACTGCATACATGTCTAAATACAGAAAATAAATGATCGTACCTCATAAATCTCAGTCGGTCTGTCACATTGTTCATTATGTGCATTCGTAATCCACAAATATGGGATCCCACCATCATCAAAACCTGAAATGTTAAAATTAGGAAGTGAGCAAACCATGGCTCAGTAAGAGAGTTATATGTCACACTTGATATTCGATTAACTATATGCTGAAAAACTTTTTCACTTTCTTTTAAATCTTCCCAGCTAGCTCTAAGCTGGCATGTAGGAAGGATACTACAGTCGGCTAGGGATCCGGATAGAGTAAGGCAGGTATTTTAAAATACCTGACTTGTTCCGGAACCTAAAAGCAACTATAGAGAGTACTATATTCATTTTTCTCAAAACAATATAATTTTCGTTTTTCCATGGAGTAAACCACTTATTTCTTTTCACTTCAGTATACTTTAAAACACGTGACAGTTCAGTAGTAAAAACAGTGGTTTACTTCTCTTCTCTTCTCTTCAGTACAGTAAAAACACATGACAGTACAGTGATTTGTAAATATCCAATCATTGGATAATTACTTCTTCAAATATTTCTATCTTAGAAATAATTCTTATGTTATTCTTTTAGAATAAACATTTATTTCTCTTTTTAAATCAGTAACCGTATCGTACAGTTCAGTAAAACAGTATATTCAGTATTTAGTAAAATAGTATCTCGATACGGTTCAGTTAGTAACAATAAACATTAGCTACCAATTCAGAAAACAGTATGTGGTAGCTTTTAATTCAGTAAACAATAAATGGTAGCTTTCAGTCCAGTAAAACAGTAATCAGTGGCTACCATTCAGTATACAGTACAGTTCTGTAAACAGTGTTTTGGTACGATTTTCATCAGTAAACAGTAAATAGTACAGTAATTCAGTACAGTAAATAGTACAGTAAACAGGATTTCGTAAATCCTTTCAGTAAACAGTAAACAGTAAGTGAGACTAGGCATCACCCTACAATCAAATCATGCTATCTCGTCCACTAGGGACACAGTAACAGTAATGAGATCTATGGCCATGATCTATAATATGTACTCGATGTACACTTGCTAGGTGACAATCCGGGACACTGATTACTAGCTAATCAATCAGCCACGTGACAGTAACAGTATGTGTGATGCATGAAGCGCGGGGCCTAAGTCTCAAAACAGCATAAAATCGTACCATAGCCTTTATGGATTTTAAACACAATAGTGTAAAATATTTCACAATTATCCATAAGGCTCAGATGTATAAATCATCACCCTTATGAAATTTATAAAATAAATAAACATTTTCAAAATATTTCATAAAGGTATAAATCACGTTTTTCATACGGTGAAAACAGTTATAAAATAGTCACACTGAAAACACATCTCGTGACTGTGTCTTTTTCCACCGTAAAAACATATACGCATGCTTTTTCGTGCTTTGTATCCAAAACATGGTTTTTAAAATTATTGAAATTTAATTCACTTAATCTCATAATTTATGGAAAAATAAAATATTTATTTTCCAAATTTATAAATCCCGTAACCATGTTTTCTTCTAAAAACACGTGTAGAGACTTCTAGTCTCGAATTCATAGTTTTCCATCATTTCTTAACCTTTATGGAATTTATGTAATTAATTATTTTCATAATTAAAACCATAAAGGTTTTATATAAAATCAAGTGAATATTTAAGAACTATTTATAAAATATTCACTTCAATCCTTTTTATTTTCTATCTCGTTTCACGTGAAATATCACCTATCAGGTGAATTTTCGGCGAATCTATTTTCACCATTCTCGAAAACATGAATATTTTAAATTCAAACTTCCATATATTCATGTTTTATGAAAAATACTTGATTTCTCAATTTTCATGACTGAAAATCGATTCTTATGAAATCAAATCATTTATTATAATTTTTGGTGATTTTCGACAATTTTCAGTAATTTTTCGATAATTTTTCAGCATTATAACGGCTGCCGATTTGGCTAGCCTCCTGCACGGAAAATACATTTTAAAGTCTCATCCGGTAAATCACCACAATTTTCAACCAATCATTATCGATAGCATTTATAAAATTAAATGCATAATTTAAAACATGTGGCCGAATATCCTTACATGCGGCACATGTCTCCGTTACCTGTCTCGGGTCGACGACTGCCTCTCAAAGGTCGCACCCCGTGTTCACCTCGCCCGGTTCCATCGTCTCATTCACCGAGAACGATTCTGGAAACCAAATTCTAAATTTTAGAATTTTTCTCAATTTATTTAAATAAATAAATTATTTAAATAATTTAACACTTTCCGAGATTTCTTATCGATTCCTGTAATTCTCGAGATTTCTTGTAATTTTCGAATTCTCGAGGATTTTTCAAATTCTCGGAATTCCTTTTTCTCTTTCTCTTTCTCTTTCTTCTTTTTTTTCTTCTTTCTTTTTCTCTTTTCTTTTCTTTTTTTTCCTTTTTCCTTTTTCTTTTTCTTTTTTTCTTTTTCTTTTTTTCTTTTTCTTTTCCCAGCCGAACCGGTCACCTCCCCTCACTGTCAGTTCTTCTCCGGTGGCCGGTTCTCCTTGTTGGATTATGCCCTTAGAACCATTCATTAGATGATTGACTTTGGCATTTTTATGTATCATGACATTTTATTTATAGTTCATTATTATATTTGTCTTATAACTGCGTAATATAATCTTATATGATAATGTCCTTAGAATAGTAATAACACACTATTCTTAAAATATCCCTAGTCAAGTATTATTGTGAACAAGGATAACAATGATACGATAAGACTAGTATGTGGTTGACTGATGACCATTGTCATGGATATAGGATATCAAGTCATCACATAGGTACATGTTAGAGAACTATGTACTGGATCGACCCTCCATGAGAACGCTACATGGATTGTTATATGAGTGTCATAAGCGATTCTCATAGTGATGATGGTGTATGTGATCCTTTGACTTGAGATCATCAGAGATCCCAACATAGAGAATTGCATACTTTAATGCTGCTAGATGTCATTCGTAACAGGATGGACTATAAAGGTAGTAATTGGGTATGCCTCGATCTATGTAGAGGGATGTTGAGTGATCAAGATAGGATTTATCCCTCTTATATAACAAGAGTGATGTCTTGGGCCCTTTGATAGAGTGAGACTAAAATGCATGGCCGTGCTCAAATAAGTCAATATGAGATATTGATTTTATTTGTTTAATTAGTCTACTCAGGAATCAAGAAACGCTGATTAGACTATACAAGTGTGACACATTCCATGACTTGTGTCTAATCAAGACATAAAAGGATAAAGGGATTAGACTACACAGTAACATCTATCACGAGTAAGGTTATGTCGAGTCATTGACATTCTCGTTACATGGGTAGCAATGATGTGTTGCTAGATACCGCTCATTGCCTGTGACAATTTTGTCATTGCCATTGTTTTGAGAACCTATTGGGTCGCACACTTAGAACGGATCAATGAGGAGCTTAATTAATCCTATTCTGAATTGGATTAAGGATATAACTAATCCTATTCTAAATTGGATTAGGGATATAACTAATCCTATTCAAAGTAGGATTAGAGTTCTGTTTGGCAGTAAATTTTAGGGTAAAATTTACTGCCTATAAAAAGGATGTTTTCTGAAACATAGCCACACAACAATTAGAAAACAGAAAAGTATTCTTTTAATCGAAGCTAGCAGTTCGGTTATAAAGAATCAAAAACGCTCCTTAAGGCTTCTGATCGTGAGACGTTCAAGAGTCGTGAGATCCGTTCGTGTGGATACCATAGAGGCAGGAACGAAAAGTTGCTGCTTGTGATTCGACCAAAGACAAAAAAATCAGAGAAAACATTAGGTAAAATCTCGAAACCCTAATCAGGCAACCCTCCGAATCGATCCTGGTGGAGGCCGAATGATTCAAATTCCGCTGCATGTTTGTTTCGGTTTCCTTCACTAGTATCCGAGCCAGATTCGGAGTCCCTGATTTGTTTTGATAAAAGCATGATCTCTGGTTACTTTCTGTTTATGATTACATGCAATCGTTTTAATGAGATTAATACGGATTAGAATGTATATGATATATTCAGAGGCTACAAATCGAATTGTTGAAATTATATATATGATATATATCAATTTCGATTCAACTTATATGTGAGATATAATCTGTGATGCGAATTATTAATGGCGTTTCTGTTCTCCATAAACGTTATGGATAATCTGTGATGCGAATTATTAATGGCGGTTTCTGTTCTGCATAAACGTTATGGAAGAAACAGAATAATGTCGAAAGTGTATAAAGATTGAAACACTTTTAGATAAGAGTTCTAACCTGCGTGTCGTGCCTTGTTCTTGAAATTCTTGTTGTACATTCTTTTCTCATCTTACTCCCCTCGAATGTAACTCGAGGTTTCTCTTAAACTATGTAATTGGAGCTGACAACTATGCAAAGGATGACCAAAGAGGCACTTGGAGAAGATGCTATTACCCTTAGGTTAACCCTTAGGGTTTCTCATTGGCTTGGGAAATCCATTTAGTTTGGGCTATAACTATGTCACGTTTATTTTATTGCTTAATTGCATGAGATGCATGGTTTATTTTGTACGTTTATGATATGAAAATCATATGATAATTTTAGAAAAGTAAAATTGGTGAGATCTTATTCAATAAACTAAGAAAATCCCTCAAATTAAATTAAGTCAATAATAGATGCCTACCAATGAATAGCACTCGTCAAGGCTAGAATCGATTTTGTTATGTTTGCCAAAGCAAAATATCATATCTATCTTAGTAAGACGCGATGGGATAATAGTGATATCCAAAGGCTATAAATTGGGTTGACTTAACTAGATTTCCTCAATAGGATTGGGAATTTAGAGGCATAAAGTTGGGCTTCCATTCATGAGATGAATTAGAACAAGTGTTGTTCACCCAACTATCCAAGAGTTACATGAGATGTAATTGGTAAGTGTTGCCTACCTAAATAGCCAAATCTTGGGCGATTAGCCAAAGCTAACTCTAGATAAGGTGAAATATGGATCTTGGCCCACTAGAGAAATTATGTGATAGTTTTTCCGAATTAATAGTGAGGGTTGTTGATTCGATAAAAATAGTGGGAGCATCATTTATTAAATATTTAATTAAATGAATGCATTCATGATACTTATTTTTTGCATATTTTTGTTGTAGATTACCATGGCATCAAACACAAATAACACACTTTCACTGCGATCTGTCCTTGAGAAGGACAAGTTGAATGGGACAAACTTCCTGGATTGGTACAGGAACCTGAGGATAGTCCTCAAGCAAGAAAAGAAGTTGTATGTCCTTGAGATTCCCTTACCTGAGGAACCACCCTCTAATGCTCCAAGGGCAGAAAGAGATGCTTATAAGAAGCATCAAGATGATGCATTGGATGTTAGTTGCCTTATGCTTGCCTCCATGAATCCTGAGCTTCAAAAGCAACATGAGGAAATGGATGCGTTCGATATGATCGAGCATCTCAAGCAACTCTATCAAGAGGAAGCTAGGCAAGAAAGGTACAATGTCTCTAAGGCATTGTTTCAGTGTAGGATGGCAGAGGGGACTCCCATTGGTACTCATGTGCTCAAGATGATTGGGTACATTGAAAACCTTGAAAGATTGGGATTTCCTTTGGGCCGAGAGTTGGCCACTGATGTGATTATGCAATCGTTGCCAGACAGTTACAGTCAATTTGTTGTTAATTACAACATGAATGAAATTGACAAGACTCTGCCACAGTTACTTAGCATGTTGAAAACAGCTGAATCCAACATGAAAAAGACCAAGCCCAAAGATGTCTTAATAGTTAAGAAAGCTAAGGGCAGGGCTAATGCAAAGGGCAAGAAAAAAGGTAATAAAGCCAATGGCAAGTTCAAGCCCAATGATACTGCACTGAAGCCTAAAGGTGGGGTTGCCAAAGAAGGGAAATGCTTCCATTGCGGTGAGACCGGACATTAGAAGAGGAACTGCAACAAATACCTGGAAGAGCTAAAGAAGAAGAAAGGAAGTGAGACTACCACTTCAGGTATTTATGTTATAGAAGTTAATCTATCTACTTCTTCATCATGGGTATTAGATACTGGATGTGGTTCTCACATTTGTGTAAATGTGCAGGAACTCAAAAGGAGTAGATCGTTGACTAAGGGCGAGGTCGACCTACGAGTGGGAAATGGAGCAAGGGTTGCTGCATTAGCTGTAGGAACTTATATTTTGACATTGCCCACAGGGCTTGTTTTAGAATTAGATGATTGTTATTATGTGCCTTCCATCACTAAAAACATTATTTCTATTTCTTGTTTGGACAAGAAGGGTTTTTCATTTATAATAAAGGACAACTGTTGCTCCATTTATTTAAATGATATCTTTTATGGTAGTGCACAACTAATTAATGGTCTTTACATTCTAAATCTTGATATGCCTATTTATAACATAAATGCTAAAAGGATTAAATCTAATGATCAAAATCCAACATATCTCTGGCATTGTCGCTTGGGACACATAAATGAGAATCGCATTTCCAAACTCCATAAAGATGGACTTTTGGACTCATTTGATTTTGAATCGTATGAGACATGTGAATCGTGTTTGATGGGTAAGATGACTAAAGCCCCTTTCAAAGGACATAGTGAAAGGGCAAGTGATTTATTGGGCTTAGTACATACAGATGTATGTGGACCTTTAAACACACAGGCCAGAGGTGGGTTTATGTACTTTATTACATTTACTGATGATTTCAGTAGATATGGCTATGTGTATCTTATGAGACACAAGTCAGAATCTTTTGAAAAGTTCAAAGAATTCAAGAATGAAGTACAAAACCAACTTGGCAAGAGCATTAAGGCACTTCGATCAGATCGAGGTGGTGAATACTTAAGCCAAGAATTGCTTGACTATCTTAAAGAGTGTGGGATTGTCTCACAACTCACTCCTCCAGGTACACCACAATGGAATGGTGTATCTGAAAGGAGAAATCGAACTTTATTAGATATGGTCCGATCAATGATGAGTCATACAGATCTTCCAGAATCCTTTTGGGGACATGCATTAGAAACAGCTGCTTTTACACTGAACCGTGTTCCATCTAAATCGGTTCCAAAGACACCATATGAGATATGGACTGGTAAACGTCCCAGTATGTCTTTTATGAAGATTTGGGGTTGTGAGGCTTATGTAAGACGTCAAGTCTCTAACAAACTTGCACATAAATCTAATAAGTGCTATTTTGTGGGATATCCTAAACTAACTAAAGGATATTATTTTTACAATCCCACTGAGCGCAAAGTGTTTGTAGCTCGAACAGGTGTCTTTCTAGAAAGAGAATTCATTTCTAGAAGAACTAGTGGGAGAAAAGTAGAACTTGAAGAAATTCAAGAGCTACAAGATAGCGCACCCGATGTTGAGATGGAGCCTGAGCAAGCACCACAAGTTGTTGTGGAACCAGAACCACAAGCTGTTGTGGAGCAACCGCCTGCTCAAGAGACACAAGCCTTGCATAGATCAGTTAGAACACATCGTGAGCCACAGAGATATGGATTTCTAATGACTCAGAACGGTGATGTATTGCTCATGGACCAAGATGAGCCTACTACCTATCAAGAGGCTATTACAGGGCCAGACTCTGAGAAATGGCTTGAAGCCATGAGATCTGAGATGGAATCCATGTATGCCAACCAAGTTTGGACCTTGGTTGACTTACCCGAAAGGGTAAAACCTATAGGGTGTAAATGGGTTTTTAAGAAGAAAACCGACATGGAAGGAAATGTTCATACCTATAAAGGGCGATTGGTTGCTAAAGGTTTTAAACAAATTCATGGTATTGACTATGATGAAACCTTTTCACCAGTCGCGATGATCAAATCCATTAGGATCTTACTTGCGATAGCTGCATACCATGATTATGAAATCTGGCAAATGGACGTCAAGACTGCTTTTCTTAATGGAAAGCTACTCGAGGATGTGTACATGACACAACCTGAGGGTTTTGTTGATCCAAAAAATGCTGGAAAGGTTTGTAAGCTGCAACGTTCTATTTATGGACTAAAGCAAGCTTCTTGAAGTTGGAATCTTCGTTTTGATGATGCAATCAAAGAGTTTGGTTTTATCAAGAACGAAGATGAACCTTGTGTCTACAAGAAGGTCAGTGGGAGCACTATTGTCTTCCTGGTGTTGTATGTAGATGACATACTACTCATTGGGAATGACATCCCTACCCTTCAGTCTGTAAAGACTTTGTTAGGGAATTGCTTTTCAATGAAGGACTTGGGCGAAGCTACCGATGTACTGGGTATAAGGATCTATAGAGATAGATCAAGGAAATTAATTGGCCTAAGTCAAAATGCATACATAGATAAAGTGCTAAAGAGGTTTAGCATGCAGGATTCCAAGAAAGGATTCTTGCCTATGACACATGGCATTACTCTCTCAAAAGAACAGTGTCCTACAACACAAGAAGAGAGAGAACGTATGAGTAAAGTTCCATATGCATCTGCTATTGGATCCATTATGTATGCCATGTTATGCACACGTCCCGATGTCTCGTATGCCTTGAGCATGACGAGTAGATATCAAGTTGATCCTGGTGAACGTCACTGGATCATTGTCAAGAATATTCTTAAGTACTTGAGAAAGACTAAGGATACATTCTTGATATATGGAGGTGAGGAAGAGCTCATTGTAACAGGTTACACTGATGCTAGCTTCCAAACTGATAAAGATGACTATAGATCGCAGTCTGGTTATGTGTTTTGCCTTAATGGTGGTGCTGTGAGCTGGAAGAGTTCAAAGCAGGCAACAGTGGCCGATTCTACAACAGAGGCTGAGTATATAGCTGCCTCTGAAGCTGCTAAGGAGGCTGTTTGGATCAGGAAGTTCATAACTGAGCTTGAAGTTGTTCCTAGCATTGTAGATCCGATTGAGCTCTATTGTGACAACAATGGAGCCATCGCACAAGCTAAGGAACCTAGATCTCACCAACGATCCAAACATATACTACGGCGCTTCCATCTCATTCGAGATATCATCGAGAGAGGAGATGTGAGGATATGCAAAGTACCAACTGACGATAACATCGTCGACCCACTGACGAAGCCTTTGACGCAGCAGAGACATGATCGTCACACTAGGTCACTAGGTATTAGATACATGAGTGAATGGTCTTAGTGCAAGTGGGAGATTGTTGGATTATGCCCTTAGAACCATTCATTAGATGATTGACTTTGGCATTTTTATGTATCATGACATTTTATTTATAGTTCATTATTATATTTGTCTTATAACTGCGTAATATAATCTTATATGATAATGTCCTTAGAATAGTAATAACACACTATTCTTAAAATATCCCTAGTCAAGTATTATTGTGAACAAGGATAACAATGATACGATAAGACTAGTATGTGGTTGACTGATGACCATTTTCATGGATATAGGATATCAAGTCATCACATAGGTACATGTTAGAGAACTATGTACTGGATCGACCCTCCATGAGAACGCTACATGGATTGTTATATGAGTGTCATAAGCGATTCTCATAGTGATGATGGTGTATGTGATCCTTTGACTTGAGATCATCAGAGATCCCAACATAGAGAATTGCATACTTTAATGCTGCTAGATGTCATTCGTAACAGGATGGACTATAAAGGTAGTAATTGGGTATGCCTCGATCTATGTAGAGGGATGTTGAGTGATCAAGATAGGATTTATCCCTCTTATATAACAAGAGTGATGTCTTGGGCCCTTTGATAGAGTGAGACTAAAATGCATGGCCGTGCTCAAATAAGTCAATATGAGATATTGATTTTATTTGTTTAATTAGTCTACTCAGGAATCAAGAAACGCTGATTAGACTATACAAGTGTGACACATTCCATGACTTGTGTCTAATCAAGACATAAAAGGATAAAGGGATTAGACTACACAGTAACATCTATCACGAGTAAGGTTATGTCGAGTCATTGACATTCTCGTTACATGGGTAGCAATGATGTGTTGCTAGATACCGCTCATTGCCTGTGACAATTTTGTCATTGCCATTGTTTTGAGAACCTATTGGGTCGCACACTTAGAACGGATCAATGAGGAGCTTAATTAATCCTATTCTGAATTGGATTAAGGATATAACTAATCCTATTCTAAATTGGATTAGGGATATAACTAATCCTATTCAAAGTAGGATTAGAGTTCTGTTTGGCAGTAAATTTTAGGGTAAAATTTACTGCCTATAAAAAGGATGTTTTCTGAAACATAGCCACACAACAATTAGAAAACAGAAAAGTATTCTTTTAATCGAAGCTAGCAGTTCGGTTATAAAGAATCAAAAACGCTCCTTAAGGCTTCTGATCGTGAGACGTTCAAGAGTCGTGAGATCCGTTCGTGTGGATACCATAGAGGCAGGAACGAAAAGTTGCTGCTTGTGATTCGACCAAAGACAAAAAAATCAGAGAAAACGTTAGGTAAAATCTCGAAACCCTAATCAGGCAACCCTCCGAATCGATCCTGGTGGAGGCCGAATGATTTAAATTCCGCTGCATGTTTGTTTCGGTTTCCTTCACTCCTGCAGTTCGATGGCTCCACAGCTGGCCGGCACTACGGCGAAGCTGGATCTGGCCTCCGTTTGGTCTGGATCAGCGGCACGGTGGTGAATCGAGTCGGTTTAGATCGGCCTCTTTCTGCCTCTTCGTCGTTCCTCCTCCACCATTCTCCGCCTCTCCGATGGCCTCCTACCGTTTCCTCTTCCTCCGACGAAGCTTCGGTGGCAGTGGCGGTGACCAATTCGATCGGCACCGCCAGATCCATTTTCCTCTTTTCTTCTCGGCTTCCGCCGAAATTTCCCCCTTCTCCGTTTCTGTTTTCGACGCTGACGACCTCCTTCCTTCCTCTAGCTGATGGCGTCTCTCCCTTCTCCTTTCTCCCTCGCCGGTGGTGGTAGCTCCGCCACCGTCATCTCTGGCTGGGAAGGGTCGAGCTTCCCGATCCTTTCCTTTCTTCCATTTTTATTTTCCTTTCTATTTTTAGTATATACTATACTATATTTTATATTTTATACATATAATATATACTATATATTATACATATATTATATCATATATGATATAGTACAATATATATTATATATAAAATATATATTTTATATTACAAAATATATATCTAGTATATATATATGTATATTTATATATTTTAAATTTAAATAACCTTTATATATATATTTCAAACTTTAATGGAAATTAATATTTACATTTCTTATATATGTATATATATTTATATATACATAAAATGTTGTATCTATACATATGTATTATTTAAATTTGTAAAATAGTATACACGTATATATATACCATTGTATACTATATACTATACAGTATTTAAATACGTATTTATTTGTATAAAAATACATTATATATGATATAAAATTATATAAATATATTTCATTTTCTTTTCTTCATTTTCTCATTTAATTTGGATTTCCATTATCCAAGTTAAACTTTTCTTCTCTTCATTATTTTCCATAATTCCAACCTTTTTTTTCCGTTTTAATTTTTCCTTCACTCAGATTTCCACCATCCGTTCCTTTCTCAATTCTCGGGATTTTCACCAATATCCCGTTCTCACAATTTTATTTATTTCCATTGATTTATTTTTTCCAATATTTATTTCTAATAAATGGAAAATTTACAGTTATCACATTCTCCCCACCTTAAGAAATTCGATCCTCCGAATTTAACTTAAGTCCAAAGAAGGTACATGCCGTATACTTACGACTTCTGACCTCTAGGTCATCCTCCAAGTAATACTGCCAGTACACTTTCAACATCAAGAGTACTTTAGACCACTGCATGCTGTCTTTCATCATATATGTCTATACTCCCGTAAGTTCATTTCTTAAATCAGGAGTTATTCATTTCTACTCTTTTCACATAAGAGTCCATGCACAGTATTTTTCATATCACAACTGATCTATGCTGTTCATCATCCATTTTTCTCACTTAGTGCCAAGTCGATATAGTTTAAAAACTATCATGTACACATGTCCATCAGTTATATGTAATTGTCCCAGTAGCTTTCATATCTCATGCATCTGCTCTCTCAATGTATCTTCAAGCGTTTCAATATTACGCTAAGATATTTACATCAGTACGGAGCAATGCTATCAATACACTTGGGATCTCAATGCCTGTTGCTATATCTCATTAAGCATACAGCAACTCAAAGACTCCCATCACATGAAATGCTCACTGGAACTGTACATATACATTAACACCATTTCACACTCATACGTGGACTATGGCACTAGAGAATCTAAGAGTCTGATAATGGAAAGTGATTCTATTTAGATCATTAGTCTTTAATCACTTCCATATCATTATATCTCTTTTGGACTCTTTATTGTCCATAATATTCATTTTATCAAGGCTGCATCTCACTTGCAGACTTTATTATGGATCATCTCTTACAATCATAAATCATGAGACAATCATGTTCTTTTCATGTAGTATGGTCTTTACATCTCTTTTCATAATTTAGATTCTACAATTGAATCCTCCAATCATCCATTTAGTCATCACGTTATCTATACACTTCCACCATTTATCATTTCAAGGTGGTTATGTGTATGTATAAAACTTTTCTATTTAGATACTGGCAATAAACATATCGTTCCTCTTACTCCTTTGAGTACCATTACTCTCACGTATCAAATCTAGCTTGTTTTTACATCTTGCCATTGTCATGTGATAACCATCACGAGATTATTTTTCGGTCTTAATTTCGAGAACTATTTCATGTTCCCTACTCATCATGCAACTTATCTTCTTATTTTATTTTCGTATTTTCACTCTCATCATTTCAGTCGGTTTTCTCAAGTGGTATGGTATTCTACAGTATAATCTCTTAACATTTTGCATACCATCTTTTCTTCCTACTTATCCGTTTTCTGACTTTAGTTTCTTTAGTTAAATCTCATTAGTAGAGCAGCTAGTCCCATAACTCTTTTATATATTGGCAGTAGTATCTAGCTAGACTTATTAATTCCGTATCTCAATCCTTATCTCTCTATCATAGACAGATTCACTGTCATTATGTCATTTCGAGATCATATATCTCAGAAAGAGATACTGTCTAGCCAAGTCTCTTATTTGCCAATCTTAACACAATTCCACAGTCTTTAAGAGTTTAAGGGTCATACTGCAATGCTGCTCATGTTCCATTTATATTTTAAACTCTATTAGTATTTCATCCATTTACTCATGTATGGATGCCTCATTCCTTAGGTTTATATACCTCACAAGGCAATTCATTAACCTTGTAACCTCAATAGGAACTCGTAAAAATTTTATCGAGTTCAAATCATTATCTCATGTACATCAATCTCCAATCTTTTATCTAATGACGTTTTATATTGAGGCTAGTCTTATTAACTCCTCATGTATCTCTGATCAAATCAATAAAGCGTCTATTTTCATGTAGATGAATACTTGTTCTTCATGAGAACTTTATTAAATAGTAAGAATTTACTATATCACTTTAATTCATCTACGTATCAAGGTCATCTGTATTTCTCCCATTTACATTTATACAGATAACTTAATTAACCTCAATTTCACATTATCTATATTTCCGTCATTCACACCTTTACACGTGAATTTCATTATTCACACAGTTTTCAAAGTTATTTTCTTAAGCTTTTCAGATTCTTTCTATATTCTCCGATATAAGTTTAGATTTAAATCTCATATGATCAACCGAGTCAATGTTAACTCGATTTCTCCAATCTATATAACTCTGAAATATTTATCGGGAATCACATCCGATACTTTCTTTAATCACACATTTCTTTTATCATTCCGGACATTTCATCTTCATGTCTTGTCATTTTCACTGTATATCCTCAAGGCAAAGACATTTACTATTCAAATCATTTTGACACACACTCTACCTTGATTTCATTGTCTACTCCTACTTTACAGCATTACAAATTTCATTCTAGTAAGTTGTATCGAGTACCACAGTTGTCAATACATTTTACAGGTAACCAATTCAATTCAGTTATTCACTTTAAGATCAAGTTCATTTAATAAAATCAGGTTTAATTCCCTTGAGTATGTTATCCACGAGGTTTGAACCCTAGTACCCTTACGCACCTAGTTCCTTACACTCGTATTACCATTGAAATAATTGTAAGAGTCTTGCCCATTTCGTATCGGCCGTCGGCGAGCATCCCCTAGGCGATCCTTTCGCCCCAGGTTTACCCTTACAAGTGAGTAGGCGATCACATAGTTCGCCCGCATCTCACAACACATGATCCACTACAGGTCGCCCATCATTGAGTTGCCCATCACAGTTCTGTCTCAAGGGTCCTAAAGAACTTAGGTTAGCTGTCATTTTCTTCTATTTATCACTTTACTATTCTTGTGCATATTCTCCAATTTACAATACTTCATACAGTACATCAATTTGCAATGCATGTCTCCAAATGCTCTGGTTCTATAAATAAATATTCATTTAATACCTCAAAAATAGTATAAGTGTATAGAACTTCGATCAATCGTACTGTTATGGATTTCATTATCTGTACTATCTACTTTCTCAATCAATTTCTGTATTCATTTCACGTTCATAATATCCACAATCCTGTAATAGTTATCCGAGTTGATACACTCATAATTTAGGCCCTTACAGTCAATAATCGGGCCAATTATCTTGTGACATTCCACTACACTCTTTGGATTGCACCATATCAGGCCCCGACCTGTCCGCTGTCCGCCTGTACACATCTGCACTATCCTCTTTAAGAATGCCCAGCCCGTTCATTGGGTCACCTCTCAAGGTTCTGTCATGAGGCCTAGCCCGTTCACTAGGTCACTCACAGTTCGCGTCCGTAATCTAAGTGTCAGTGGAAT
Source organism: Heritiera littoralis (assembly GCA_031772115.1). Classification (NCBI taxonomy): domain Eukaryota; kingdom Viridiplantae; phylum Streptophyta; class Magnoliopsida; order Malvales; family Malvaceae; genus Heritiera; species Heritiera littoralis. Next base: position 935,984 of record JAPDPK010000204.1, read on the forward strand.
CAGTAATAGGGATCGTTATATTCATATGACATTCTCTATGCCATTAATAACTCCATTACTCTTAATGGATTCAAGATCGACTTGGTTTTATCACTATTCAGAACTTCGCCCAATATAGGGGCGTTTTCGTCATTTTGACATTTATTTCTTTCTCCTCAGTGTACATTTAAACCAAGGATCTCATCCTCTATGTGCTGATAGTATTCTTTCTCATAGTTACATCAGCAATTTAGATCTTATTCGATTTCGACAGAGAAGTCCACTAGAATCCATAATTGGATTAATTTGCATGTAATGCAGCATTATACCATCAATTTCTCTGTCAAATTGGTCAATTCCAACTTCTGTTGGTTTATTATGACTCTCGGTAAAATTTTGGAGGCAGGGGTATTTTGGTCATTTTTAGCCAAAATTTTCTCTCTCTTCAAAATACCTTCAATCAATGATCTTAAGGTCTATTTAATGATGATATTTAATTCCCCTCCTTTATATCATCACTTTCAGGTCTCAGTTCGATTGGGACCGAAAAATATTGGTGGGGCCCTCACCAAGTCCTTTCGGTTCCTTACCGAACAGGCCTTCATTTAGATTATAAGAATCACCAATTTTTTTGTAATTTTTGAGCCTATTATTTCTCTTTAACATTCTCAATTTACACTTTCTCACTCCCTTTATTTTACTCAATTTACAATCATTTATTTTCTCTATGTATTCAGATGACACAGTACTACCGGGGATGTTTAACACTTTTCCTTCCAAAAGTATCCACAAACATCAGGCCAACCATGCTCTGATACTATTAAATCTGTAACGACCTGTTACCACGTTTTTCACCTTAATTTATACAATTTATCCTGTTGGGCTGTCTGTGATACTTCACTTGATTTCTTATGTTAAATAATTTCATAAAATATTGTTTATATTACATACATCCCCTATCTTACTTAATAAGCAAGTAGTACTGCATACATGTCTAAATATAGAAAATAAATGATCGTACCTCATAAATCTCAGTCAGTCTGTCACATTGTCCATTATGTGCATTCGTAATCCACAAATATTGGATCTCACCATCATCAAAACCTGAAATGTTAAAGTTAGAGAGTGAGCAAACCACGGCTCAGTAAGAGAGCTATATGTCACACTTGATATTCGATTAACTATATGCTGAAAAACTTTTTCACTTTCTTTTAAATCTTCCCAGCTAGCTCTAGGCTGGCATGTAGGAAGGATACTACAGTCGGCTAGGGATCCGGATAGAGTAAGGCAGGTATTTTAAAATACCTGACTTGTTCCGGAACCTAAAAGCAACTATAGAGAGTACTATATTCATTGTTCTCAAAACAATATAATTTTCGTTTTTCCATGGAGTAAACCACTTATTTCTTTTCACTTCAGTATACTTTAAAACACGTGACAGTTCAGTAGTAAAAACAGTGGTTTACTTCTCTTCTCTTCTCTTCAGTACAGTGATTTGTAAATATCCAATCATTGGATAATTACTTCTTCAAATATTTCTATCTTAGAAATAATTCTTATGTTATTCTTTTAGAATAAACATTTATTTCTCTTTTTAAATCAGTAACCGTATCGTACAGTTCAGTAAAACAGTATATTCAGTATTTAGTAAAATAGTATCTCGATACGGTTCAGTCAATAACAGTAAACATTAGCCACCAATTCAGAAAACAGTATGTGGTAGCTTTCAATTCAGTAAACAGTAAATGGTAGCTTTCATTCCAGTAAAACAGTAATCAGTGGCTACCATTCAGTATACAGTACAGTTCCGTAAATAGTGTTTTGGTACGATTTTCATCAGTAAACAGTAAACAGTAAACAGTATAGTAAACAGTAAGTAAATAGGATTTCGTAAATCCTTTTAGTAAACAATAAACAGTAAGTGAGACTAGGCATTACCCTACAATCAAATCATGCTATCTCGTCCACTAGGGACACAGTAACAATAATGAGATCTATGGCCATGATCTATAATATGTCCTCGATGTACACTTGCTAGGTGACAATCCGGGACGCTGATGACTAGTTGGTCAATCAGCCACGTGACAGTAACAGTATGTGTGATGCATGAAGCTCGGGGCTTAAGTCTCAAAACAGTATAAAATCGTACCATAGCCTTTATGGATTTTAAACACAGTAGTGTAAAACATTTCACAATTATCCATAAGGCTCACATGTATAAATCATCACCTTTATGAAATTTATAAAATAAATAAACATTTTCAAAATATTTCATAAAGGTATAAATCATGTTTTCCATACGATGAAAACAGTTATAAAATAGTCACACTGAAAACACATCTCGTGACTGTGTCTTTTTCCATCGTAAAAACATATACGCACGCTTTTCTGTGCTTTGTATCCAAAACATGGTTTTTAAAATTATTGGAATTTAATTCACATAATCTCATAATTTATGGAAAAATAAAATATTTATTTTCCAAATTTATAAATCCCGTAACCATGTTTTCTTCTAAAAACACGTGTAGAGACTTCTAGTCTCGAATTCATAGTTTTCCATCATTTCTTAACCTTTATGGAATTTATGTAATTAATTATTTTCATAATTAAAACCATAAAGGTTTTATATAAAATCAAGTGAATATTTAAGAAATATTTATAAAATATTCACTTTAATCCTTTTTATTTTCTATCTCGTTTCATGTGAAATATCACCTACCGGGTGAATTTTCGGTGAATCCATTTTCACCATTCTCGAAAACATGAATATTTTAAATTCAAACTTCCATATATTCATGTTTTATGAAAAATACTTGATTTCTCAATTTTCATGACTGAAAATCGATTCTTATGAAATCAAATCATTTATTATAATTTTTGGTGATTTTCGGCAATTTTCAGTAATTTTTCGATAATTTTTCGGCAGTATAACAACTGTCAATTTGGCTAGCCTCCTGCATGGAAAATACATTTTAAAGTCTCAACCGGTAAATCACCACAATTTTCAACCAATCATTATCGATAGCATTTATAAAATTAAATGCATAATTTAAAACATGTGGCCGAATATCCTTACAGGCAGCACATGTCTCCCTTACCTGTCTCGGGTCGACGACCGCCTCTCGAAGGTCGCGCCCATGTTCACCTCGCCCGGTTTCATCGTCTCATTCACCTAGAACGATTCTGGAAACCAAATTCTAAATTTTAGAATTTTTCTCAATTTATTTAAAAAAATAAATTATTTAAATAATTTAACACTTTCCGGGATTTCTTACCGATTCCGGTAATTCCCGGGATTTCCCGTAATTTTCGAATTCTCGAGAATTTTTCAAATTTCCGGAATTCCTTTTTCTCTTTCTCTTTCTTCTTTTTCTTTTTTCTTTCTTTTTCTCTTTTCTTTTCTTTTCTTTTTTCTTTTTTTTTTCTTTTTCTTTTTCTTTTTTTTCTTTTTCTTTTTTTCTTTTTCTTTTTTTCTTTTTCTTTTCCCAGCCGAACCAGTCACCTCCCCTCACCGCCAGTTCTTCTCCGGTGGCCGATTCTCAGGCGGTTCGGTGGCTCCACAGCTAGCTGACACCACAACGAAGCTGGATCTGGACTCCATTTGGTTTGGATCGGCGGCACGACGGCGGATCGAGTCGGTTTAGGTCGGCCTCTTTCTGCCTCTTCGTTGTTCCTCCTCCGCCATTCTTTGCCTCTCCGGTGGCCTACTACCGTTTCCTCTTCCTTCGACGAAGCTTCAGTGGCAGTGGCGGTGACCAATTCGGTCGACACCGCCAGATCCATTTTCATCTTTTCTTCTCGGCTTTCGCTGGAATTTCCCCCTTCTCCATTTCTGTTTTCGACGCCGACGACCTCCTTCCTTCCTCTTGCTAATGGCGTCTCTCCCTTCCCCTTTCTCCCTCGCCGGCGGTGGCAGCTCCGCCACCGTCGTCTCTGGCTGGGAAGGGTCGCGATCCTTTCCTTTCTTCCATTTTTATTTTCCTTTCTATTTTTAGTATATACTATACTATATTTTATATATTATACATATAATATATAATATATATTATACATATATTATATCATATATGATATAATACAATATATTATATATATTTTATATTACAAAATATATATCTAGTATATATATATGTATATTTATATATTTTAAATTTAAATAACCTTTATATATATATTTTTCAAACTTTAATGTAAATTAATATTTACATTTCTTATATATGTATATATATTTATATATACATAAAATGTTGTATCTATACATACATATTATTTAAATTTGTAAAATAGTATACACGTATATATATACCATTTATATTATTGTATACTATATACTATACAGTATTTAAATACGTATGTATTTGTATAAAAATACATTATATATGATATAAAATTATATAAATATATTTCATTTTCTTTTCCTCATTTTCTCATTTAATTTGGATTTCCATTATCAAAATTAAACTTTTCTTCTCTTCATTATTTTCCATAATTCCAACCTTTTTTTTTCCGATTTAATTTTTCCTTCACTCGAATTTCCACCATCCGTTCCTTTCTCAATTCTCGAGATTTTCACCAATATCCCGTTCTCACAATTTTATTTATTTCCACTGATTTATTTTTTCCAATATTTATTTCTAATAAATGAAAAATTTACGGTTATCACAGTAAACTAGTAAATAATTATAACAAACTAAACAAACTAGTAAATAACTAGATTATGTCAAACTCACATTTGATTAGATTCAAACCCGAGATCTCAAAATCTTAAAATCTCTTCTTTGTCACTAAGTCAAAGCTTCATTGGCAAAGGAACGAAGATATTTGTAATTTATATCAAAAGAAAAGTTTGTACCACTTACCTGTAGTTAATTATCGATGACAAAATGCATCTATCATCGGTCGATAGTTACAAGCTCCATGATTGATTTTGTTGTCCTCTTTGTTTCTTTGCACCACCAACATACCACCATAATAAAATCTGCCCTTTCTCTCACTCTCACAGTCTCACTAGTTTTTTAATTTCCATTTATAATGAAATGAAAATATATTGCCGGCTCAAACAAGCCCATCAAAGCCACGCCTGGCAATCCAAGAGAACGGACCGCAAACAAGAAACAAAGCTTCTCCTTTTTATATGAGAAACCCTTCAATGCAACATCTATCAACAAAGTGAAAACATTACATCAGAGTTTGCGACAAAGATCAAAAGTTACTTGGGTTTGGCAGACTTTGTTGATCGTTCTCCAGTTCTGTTGGAATTCAAGTATTGCTGTTTAGTAGAGCAGATTTTTGTGTCAATAGCAGGTGATTAATTCCGTTCTTTTATTAGTTATTACGGCCTTAATTTCAGATCTCATGTTTTGCTTTCTCTACAAAACAATTCTCCATGGGAGGCCAAACAAGATCAAGATCATAGCCTTCCAAAGTCACAAACTTTTCTACGTTCTTCAAAACAACCTATCAATTTTGTCTCTCAAATCCATCTCAACCACTTCAAATCAAAACTCTTTCACAGTCTCTTACCTCATAAAAACCTGTGGGTTGTCCCCAGAATCTGCTTCATCAGTCTCCGAATATGTCAACTTTGAAACCCCCGATCAACCTGACTCTGTCATTGCCTTGTTTAAGAACTTTGGATTCTCAAGAACTCAAATCGCTAGCCTCATCAGAAAGCAGCCAAGTGTGCTTTCATCTAATGCTGAGAAAACCCTTTTGCCCAAACTTACCTTTTTTTACTCTAAAGGTGTTTCAAGCACTGACCTTGCCAACCTCTTATCTAAACATCCCAATATTTTGAGAATTAGCTTAGAGAAGCAAATTATCCCTAAATTTGACTTCCTAAGGAATATACTTCTATCGGATGAGTCTACAATTAATGCTATAAAGTTGTATCCGCGTATTCTTTCGTATGATTTTAATGCTCATATTTCGCCGAATACCAAAGTTCTGAGGAATAATGGAGTGCCTGAATATAATATAGTTAAAGCACTTCGTCAGGTTCCTAAGACACTCTTTTTAGCCCCAGTTCGGTTCAAAGAAAATGCAGAGAAGCTAAAGAAAATGGGGTTCAATCCTGAGAGGTTTACTTTTGTTTTAGCTCTCTTGGTGTTGAGCTCAATGAGCAAATCCACTTGGGAGAGAAAGTTTGATGCTTATAAGAAGTGTGGTTGGTCCGAGGAAGAGATTTTAAAAGCTTTTAGGGAGCATCCCTCGGTTATGGCAACTTCTGAGGATAAAATTACAGCAGTGATGGATTATCTTGTGAATGAAATGGGATTCCAGGCTTCACTCGTTGCCAAATGCCCCTGTATTCTAGGATTTAGCATGGAGAAGAGAATTGTTCTGAGGGGTTTGTTTGTTCAAGATCTTTTGTCAAAAGGTTTACTTAAGAAGCAATTAGGGCTGAGGATATTGTTTGTGACTTCAGAGAAGCTGTTTCTTCAGAGGTTAGTGCATGATTATGAAGAAAAAGCTTCTGAGCTGTTAAAACTGTGTAACGAAAAACTGTACCTTGCAGTAGGAGGCAAGCTTAATATAGACAAATTATAGAAGTTTATCTTAAATCCCAGTTGAATTATTTAAGAAGTTTGAATTATTTCTATCATAACTTTGATGTTTATAAGAATAGAGGCTGATCTGACCAAGAGTTTTGGGAAGCTTTTGACTTGGAGCTTAGAGAAGCGGATTGCTTCAAGGGGTTTGTTTGCTCGAGATTTGCTATCGGAAGGCTTAATTAAGAACTTTGAATCTATTGTACTATCTGACACTTCATAGAAGGTGTTGCTTAAGATGTTTGTTAACTTTAACTTGGCAAAAAGCGCCAGGGCTGTTGAAGGTTTAAAAAGAACAATTAAATCTTTCAGAGAAACTGAAATCTGGACTGCAGCATTTGTAGGATGTACTCATCAAGATTCAGATTTTCCATGTCTTGTTACTTGTACCTGTTAATTCTTTGAAACTCGTAGTTGAAATTCATGAATGCAACTAACACCCTTTTTAACAATTTGTTCTCTCTCTCTCTCTCTCTCTCTCACTGTTATAGTTTGATATTGCTTTATCTAAGTGCAATTGTTAAAAGAGTTTCATTTGCCATCCTTATTAATTTTGTTGCCCCTTTTTGTTTTTTCAAATTAATATTGCTGTCTTTCAAATGCAACTGAGAAAATGAGTTTCATTTGAATACCTTTTATTTTTTTTTCTTATGTTTTATGCTGTAAGCAATATAGATCCATCTTAAATATATTCCTTTTTGTGCTAGTTCATGATCATATTTATCATCTGCATAACTCTTTCTCTTTGCTGCAAGACAGTGCTAATAGGATAACAGTGCTTCTGTATAAATTTGGTCAATGATTGTGTAATACTGAGATAACAATGCTTTTCCATGTGTATATGCTTCCAATTTATCCATTTTCTTAAAAAACATTTGCTTCGTCTTCGTGTAAATTATATGCAACATTTAACTACAGATACATAAAAATTTGATGGGACTGATGGGTTTTCGATCAAAGAGGATGCTGCTGGTAATATTTTTGGTCGGCGGTAGCGTTGTTCTCCATTCTTATTGTCCATTTTTCTCATCTACTTAAGATTATTCTTGTCATTACTTATTGCAGGACACTCAATTCCACCTCAAATAAGTCATGTTTATTATTTCCCAGCTGGGTTACATCAATATTCTTGTAAGTTAGATATCTTGTTGTATGTATAATATTTTAACTCATTATTATTATTCCTAAATAGTGCTCTATTTATTTCCTTAATTTATTCTCTTTGCTTATTTAACTATTATGGTTTGAATGTAAAATGGGGCATTATCTTGGTTAGCCCAGTTACGCCATGTTGATGATTTTGCCACCCACCTGTTCGGTTTATATTTAGCCGAGCTTACTGATTCACTGTTTATGGCAAGGTAAAGGAGGGAGGACATTTAATGAAAAATATAGCTACAAAATCTTTGCAAGCACCACGGTATATGTTGCATAGGGCTGAAGATGAGGTACTTGCTTCAGTTTCATAACTTATGAAAAACAAAAGAGCGGATATGGTGAAAAGAATTGTCCTATTTTATAAAATTACGCAGTTTCTATACCTTTTATATTGTAAATTTTAGGAGAACAATTCAATAGTGGATGTTCCATCGTAACATACCAAGATAGTGAATCATTGAGAATACCTGGCCTACTGAATTCTGCTCAATGATATTATCTTCAGATGGCTCAGGGGGGTGCATGTTCTCCAGGATATCTCCTATGGACATAATATTTGTTAGGTTCTGTGTTTCAGAGGTAAGATTTGCTTTCTGTTACATCTAAGAATCTATTTAACTTATTCTGTAAGTCCTTAATCAACTGATTTTAGTGTAATTACAGTTTCACAGAATGCTAGGAATGTCATTTAGTTAACAAGTTCTATGTTGTTACCGTTTCTTTACATTAGGTGCCCAAGCAAGCATGCTGGTTTAAACCAGATATCTAATCACACCGTGTTTTTAGTAAGGGAATAATCAAGCTGATTGAGATGATCCAAGATCAGGCTTGACTCGAAAACTCGAAACATGATTCAAACTCGATCGAAAATTTTTGAAACTCAAGCTCAATTCATCAAAATATTTGAGTTGCATGAGTTCGATTAGATAGGCTTGTTAATGTTAAAAATGTGTTAAAAAAATTTAAAAAAAAAAAAAAAAAAAACTCTCAATTAGGCTCATAAGATGTTCGAGCATATTAAGATACTCGAACTCAATTTGGCTCGTTATTCAAATAACTCGAGCTCAAGATCAAGTCTAATTCGTTAAATGGGTAAAATTTGAGTAATTATCAGGTTGAATTTCAATTTTTCATGGGTAACTTCACTCGTTTACACTCTTAATGTTTCCAGAACCTATATGAGCAAAGTATCTATGACACTAGAAGCTTTTGTGCATATGAACATTAAAACAAGCTAAAATATATTGCAACAATTTGCCTTTGAAGGATACAGCCATAAGCTCGGAGAAATGCCTCCACTCAGGGTGGAGGTGCTAGCTGTCACCCGGGCCAAGTTGTCCTTGCGCTGATGCTTTATGGGTAGTTTTTGTAAACTAGGTGCTTAGGTGTTGAAACAAGCTAATGCTGGAGTCTCCGGTCGCCACCCCACTGTGCCATCTGAAACATTGTGTTAATATTTTCTTCTTTTTCTGTTTTTTTGGATAAATTGAAGTTTATATTCATCCAAAGAAGTAGGCAAGCCGACTCCGAAGAATATGAACAGCGTATTCCAGTAATACAAATTATTCACAAGTATCTAAAAAATGTAAAGTAATAACAAAATTATTTCTCATCATCTTGTTAAACCTATCCCCTTAACCTTTTGATATAATACAATGTGCAAACAAAATATAATAAAATAAAGGATAAATTTCATCTAAATCCTTGAGGTTTGAATCTAACTCAGCTTTAATTCATTAGTATTAAAAATAGACACTTCACCTCAAATAACTTAACACCATTAATAAAAGTTAATAGAATGTGAGCAATTATAAAATTACTCAACCTTAAACTTTTCGATATAAATTATTTTTCATTTATCTATTTTTTCTCTAGCTTCCACAATTTTTTTACTCTTTTTTCACTATTTTTTAGAGCATTGTTCAACCCATGATTTGTTTCTCAAATGTATCAGATTTAATCTTATAAATTATTAAAAATAAAATTAAAAACCATCCAAGACCGAATTTGAACTAATCAGAATTGGTTAAAAAAAGTTAAAGCTCAAATCCAAAAAGAATTTCGTTCTAAAAATCTGAACACGAAAAAAACTCTAACTTGGAACAACTCAAATTCGATATGACTTAGGATTCAATTTCGAATCATTATGATCCGAAACTCATTAAAACCGAAATTATAATTTAAAAAAATTATAATTATATGATTTTTTAAATAACACAATTAAATGAATAAATGGTACATTTTTTTCTTAATTAAATTTTTTAAATAAATTATTATTATTATGGCACTTTTTTATTAAAAATGATTATACCCTCAAATAAATAAAATAAATTAGTAAAGCGAATACATTAAACAAAATCTTGTAGTTAAATAAATAATCAAGTTTTAGTCTAATTTTAACTGTAGTCTATATAAAGGCCACCTTGAAATCTATCTCAACAACTTTAAATCAACACTCTTACCCCATAAACATAAAATTAAGATAATTAGATGAATTAGGATAATTTACATAAAATAGATAATCTAGAATAATTTACATAAATTAGATTGATCAGGATAATTTTGATAAATTAACATAAATTAGTAATTATTATTATTATTGCACTTTTATCTAAAATTAATACACACTCAAAAAATAAAACAAATTAGTAAAGCCAATAAATAAAACAAAATCTTGTATTTAAATCAGTAATTAAGTTTTAGTCTAACTGTAATTCTAGTCAATGTAAAGTATTTAGATTAGGATAATTTAGATAAATTAGGATAATTACATAAAATAAAGAATTTAGATAAACTAGATAATTTAGGATAATTTAGACCTTTGCCCAAACTTATCTCTAGTCTATATAAACATGATATTAAAGAAACATTAATCAAACTAAATAATTTTTATTCTTCTTTCAAAAAAAAAAAATTCACACCATGCAAATTAACATCGTGGGCTGGAAGTTCCAGCCTAGTGATCAATTACTAGTTGGCTATCACCTTTACAACAAAATCTCTGGTAATGAACCATTAGATTTTGAAACAACAATCCAAGAATGTGATTTGTACGGTGAAAAGGAACCGTGGGAAATATGGGAAATGTATGGGGGTAATGATGGATTCAAACCAAAAGAAGACCTTTATTTCTTCACTCGATTGAAGATGAAAACCTTAAAAAGTAAAAGAATCAATAGAACAATCGGGTCTGGTACATGGAAAGGAGAGGATTCGGGTAAGCCAATTTCTGTTGGCGGTTTGGAAAAACCAATAGGTTTCAGGAAACTATTCAGATACGAGGGTAAAAGTCAGCAAAATAGTGGTTGGATCCTCCATGAATACAGTCTTGATAGCTGGGTGCTGCAACAATTACAGGCAACTGAATATGTTCTTTGCCGGATGCGAAAGAACACAGACAAAAGGAAGAGATATGCAGGAGCATTGAACAGCAATGCCCGTTGCAAACGTTTTAAGGTTAAAGAAACGCCACTGAGGGTTGAGGAAGCGGCAGAATATGGCTTGGCGATTGGTGAAGTCGGTGATCGCGATGGAAGTCTATCCAGGCAACAAGTGTTGCCAATGGAACCGGTTGGTGTGTCTACACTTACCATGGGAACCACTGTATCTGAACTCCCTAAGGGACAACTAGATGATGGGCAGAGGAATATCGGGGAATCGGATGGATGCAGTGAAAGTCTTGAAGAATTTCCAACTTTGAAGCCATCAGGATCTAATACCTCGACGACAACCATGCAACAAGGAAGTCAATGTTTGTGGGATATACCATGGGATGATGCTTTCCTGAACCGTCCAAGCTATTGCATGCTGGGATTGAATGCGAATGATATCGCGAACTTATCTACAAATGAGTAAACATATGTAATATATATATATATATATATATATATATATATATATATATATGTATGTATGTATCTTTAAATTTCGACTTTCAAAAATAGTGCTTAAACTATAATTGTGTGATAATTATTTGCTTACTTATGGCAACATTGTAATGCTAGCTGATAGGCAACAATCTCAGTTAATTTGGTTATTTATGTTGTCTCTAGCAATCTAGCCACTTGCTTTAATTTAAAGCAGCTTATTTGTATATGTGTATTTGGATGCTTTTCCTTTTGGCATTAATAGAAGAACACCAATTGGTGGTTCTCTGTTTAGCTTTTTATCTGTAATATTTGATGCTGTTGTTATTCTTATTGTTTTGTTTAAGAGATTGGCTTTGAAAAAACAAAGCTACATATAATGTTCAGAAACAAATATGTAATACTATAATTCTTTTCAAAGTAAAAATCTTGAAGAAAGAGTAATCACAGTGAAACATGCATGGGAGTAGTGTATTGATACGAATAATATCTACAACAAAGCATTAGGTGCATACACATTAGAAATATATAATAACAAACTGCTTAAGGGCAATCTAAAGAAAAAAATGGAAAAGAGTAACTGTCAAGGGACTTTAGTATGGTTATTGATGCTTTTTGTAAAGATGGGATGGTATGAGGCAATGAGTTTGTTTTGGGAAATGGTTCCAAAACGAATTAGTCCCGACTCCTGATGCTGTTGTTTATGGTTCTTTGATTGATCAATGGGTTCTGTCCTTTAGGTAGGTTGAAAGAAATGTTGACTCACTGCAGATTTGGTCTATCATGTTAGTTGGGCTATGTAAAATGGCCACATTGAGGAGGCAATTGAGCTCCTAATATAATACGCTAATCACATTACCAACTATCAAAGAAACTCCAAAATGTCTTTGAGAGTCTCTTACTCTCACTCTCTTCCTCTTGTCTCTTTCTTTTTCCTTGGTTCTATAATCTATTCCTTCAATCTTAAGTTCTTGACACAAAAGGTTCCAACAACCAAACCCATACAAGATATCTCCGGGTAGCCAGTTGATGAACCACCTCAAAAGGGGCTGTATGCTTAAAATGTTGGCTTCATATCAGAGCTTAGACAAGCAGATTGCTTCAAGGGTTTTGCTTGAGATTTGCTATTGGACGGCTTGATTAAGGACAATTGTTAAATGAGTTCCATTTGAGCACGTTCATTTCCTTGCGTATTATGCTGTTCCAGTACACTGTAAGCAATATTGTTCCATGATTCCATCTTAATTTTATTCCTTTTTCTGCTGCTACTTCAGGCCATAACCCTTTCTCTTTACTGCTTAAGAGTGCAAAGAAAATAGCAGTGCTTCTGTATGAATTTGGTCGATCATTATGTAGTACTGAGATGACAATGTCGTTGCTTATATATATTCAACGCACAACAGAGAAAGAAACTGAAAATACATTCTTTTCAAGCTTGCTGTGTACACTGTAGAGTAAATTGATGCTGCATTACAGTCTTAACAAAGAAAAAAACACACATATCTAAGTCCAGCTCGACTATCTCCTACTACACTGACCCTTCTTCATGGTAACAGCAGATCAAAGTTAGAACTGGTACCCATTTCTACCCACAACTGTAGAAAGTAAAATCGAAATGCTATTGCTTTGTTAAGCCTTCTCATCAGCAGCCTTCTTTGGGGTTGCAAGTTCATTGATCGTGTCAAGGTTTTCAGCTTTTCCCAGCACTATCTCAATCTTGCAAACGAAGGATACACGTGCATAGAGAATTAGGCAGATATCATCGACAACCAACCATGCAAAACCCAGTAACTGAAGCAGGAGCACTAACCTTAGCTTTTTCAATCTGACGACCCTTTTTATCTTCCGCGGTGCAGACTACCGTTGATGTCATTATTCCTGTTACATTTCCAAACAATCAGAATCAGTTATAACAGACCAAGTATACCAACTGGTACGGAAATAAACTATTAAGGCTTCTTACTTTTCTGGATTGCCAATCCATTTCGCTTCAGAATCTCAGCAATTGTGACAACAGTAGGAATAGCTGGGTAAAAAAACTTTAAACATCAGCATATATTCCGACGATAACAGGATTTCTATTGCCATAGTCATTAGTGTAAACCTTTGATGCATGAATAGAGACCAAGACTATACTTTTTCTGTCTTAAATAACAAGCCAGTGGCAAGCTTAATAGGAAATCTACCAGTGAATATACCATAATCTTTCAAAAAAGATGATACATGTATAAGACAAAGTTAAGATTGGTATAAGAACAAAGCATGTAGTTAGAAAGAAGACTGATGATCCAGTTTGATTATAAGAAGATTTAATTAAGGGATTCAGTATGCATAAGAAAGAGAAGTGGAGAAAGAAAAAACCAAAAACAGAGAAGAAAAAGGATCGAAGAATTTGTACCCATTCCCAAGGCGCAGAGCTCAACCTCATTGCACTCATATATGTACTTCTGCAACAAAGAAAGATTAAGATTAGATTAGAGGAAACCCCATAAAAGTCATAATTAGTGATTTGATGAATGAACACAACAAAATTTATCACAAAAACCACGTTTTTTTTTTAACAATTACAAGACCTTATCTAATGATTATTACAGGCAAGATATTAAAATTAATCCCAAAGACATATTCAGGGAAAATAACTATGCTAAAACTAACCCCAAATCCCAAACATCAGAAAACAACAGAAAGAAACCTTAGACAGAAACAGATAAAACCCATTTCATCAGAACAGATAGAAGGAATTATAGAAGATCAATAAAAACAAATAAATATCAATTTCAATCTCAATAAAAGCCAAAAAAAAAGTATACAATAATGTTTTACCTTGGCAAGATTGAGATAGAAGATGAAGGGTTTCTTGGTATTGGAGACTAGAACCTTGTTCTTCTTCTTCTTCCTCATATTCTTGAACTCTTGTGGTGACTCGGGTTTTACAGAAGTGATAGAAGCAATCTTGCCATGATGATCGGCGGCAGGAACTACAGCTAGAGCAACAATAACTGACTTCTTACTGCTCTTGATGCTACAGCTGCTGCCGATGATGGTATCCTTGTTCTTGGCTTCTTCTTCGGCCTTAGGGCTCTCTGAAACAACTGCTGCATTCGACTCCATTGATACAACTCGTTTCTCTCTCTCGGGAAAATGGCGGGAAAAGTTGGTTATTCAGTTAAGGATAGAAATGCGCTGTGAAATGTGATTCGGGAATCGGTATTTTATAGGAACAAAATAGCTTTCCAATGAAAAGCTAACACGTGTTTTTTTGGTGCTGACTGTTGACCTTTGGGTCTAAGATTTAAGAAGGGCAGTTAACTGAATCGGATTGGGCTTTTTTCTTGATACGGCCCAAATCGTTTTGCACATCTTTGGAGTAATGTTTTTTTTTTAAACAATGCTCGTAATTATAAATAATTTAATACATCAATTTTTAGAAGAATTAACAGTATGTATATATATGTCATATTTGTTTATGTTAAATCATCTACAATAAGAAAATTATTGTGTTAAATTTGTGTTGACATATCTAACAGTAAATGAATTTTTCAGTTTTTGTCAAATTCATTTACAGATTATGTCAAAATCTTAATTTTTATAATTTTCATTTTTTTTTCGTGTCCAAAATTATCGAATTTAATTTTTAGAGGTATTTCTGTTCTTAAAAATTTTAAGTCTTAGCCAAGTGAACAAAATTTTCAAGTTGAGCAAACTTGATTCAATTTACATAACTTAACTTCCATTCCAAAGACATTTCAAGTTGATTTTATGTTATTTTTAACATTAAAAAAAAAAAACCAACCTTGAAAGACCAAGCATTTTACTATTTTCACAATGGTTGAATATGTCACTTTTCACCCAAAGGTTGTCTCAGTTGGCAACGCAGGCTTGAGTTTGTGGGAAAAGCTCTCGGGTTCGACTCCCACTAAACACATCTTTGGGAAGGGGTGAAGAGCCTTAACTGTAACTAAACCCCGAACATGATTAATCTCAGACCGTTAAAACGGATGAAGATACCTGTAATCTACACCAAAAAAAATATGTCACTTTTCACATTTGAGTTTAGGGTGATGGCAACCTTATTTATCCACTTTTAAGCATTATTTTACGTTATACTTTTAGGAAGTTGAGGTTTGTCCCTTCAAATTTGAGTTATATATCTATAGAAACACTATAAAAGATTAGTCAAACCTAATTTTCATTCTTTCCATAAACCCTATCCACTTTATATCTATTTTTTTTTTCATGCTGAAGACCTGTGCTATAAAATATATAGAATTTTCTTTTGCAATTATATATTTTAAGTTCAAAAATATAAAATATATTTGTAATTTTTTTCAATATTTTAAATATATATTAAAAAATTTAGTCGCGGTGTTCATATTTTTATAAAAGAATCAATTATTTTTATTTTATGTAATTATTAAAACCATCTTTAGTTGGGATTTTAAATGAAGTTTTATTTTTACTTGTCCATGTAATAAAAAATAATAATTGAAATTTTTAACGGAAACTTTTTTAGTTTAGTTTAGATGAAAATAGTTTGTTTTTATATGAAGGTGAAAAGTTACATAAAAAATTAATAGAGTCGTAAAATTACATATAAAATAGAAAGATAAATAAAGAGCCATTAATCTAGTGTAGTAATAACAGTGATCATTTTTCGTAAATATCGTCATGGAAAAAAAAATTCAAATTCAAATTTAAAAGTAAAAGTAAAACTTGTTTTACAAATAAAAAGGGGAAAATTACAATAAAGTACCTGATTATAAGAATTTCACTTAAAAGCAAAACTTGATCATGTGGTCAATAAATTCAATTTTATAAACCAAAAAAAAAATCGAATTTAATTTTAATAACAAATAAAAAAAACCATATAGCTGGTTAAACACAAAAGTTAATTCAATTAGTAAAAAATGGTTTTTTCCTTTAACAAATAGAAAAATAATTTTTTTGTGGAAAAGTAAAATTTAAATAAATTTAATTAAATAAAAAACTAATTTCAAATAAAATTTAAAAATACCGTAATATCAAATCAAAAGATTTGTGTATCCTTCACTGAATTAAGTACTGGAATCCAATCTAAGATAATTTACAGGGGTGATGGTGATGAATCAAGGTCGTTGGCATGTACAATATAGGATGTGGGACCCTTGAAGATGATCAATCATTCACTTGAAATAGAAGATTAAAATGCGTGATCCATGGGATATCTTTTTTTGCGTAAATGACAAATATTTTTATGCATTTTAACTGTTTAAAATTAATTTTTTTCGAAATTTAATTACAGTTAAAATTTTTTTATCTCTTTTTAAAAATGCGTTTAGTGAGAATCGCACTCAAAAGTTCTTTTTACAAATTCAACTTATGTTCCTAATTGAATCACAATCTATATAGATATATATATATATGTAATACAAATATGTGGGTCTCACTTTGTCATTCATTTATCCATTTCAATGCCTTGAATTAAATGGCACCCTTCCTTCTATTCCACTCCTTTATCTCTTCTTCCATCTCTCCACCCATTCTTTCTATAGTCTTTGTTTCACAGCTCACCGTTGGCACTTGGCCTCACCGTGTCTTCCTCTTCCATATCTGCTCCTTGTTAATTTCTCTTCTTACTATCAAGCCTAACCTGTTAATGGATGATATACGTTAATGATGACTCAAAATCAATATCGAGCATCGAATTCGGGGATATGTTCGAAATTGTTGCATTAATCTGTTTTAATTTATACATTTGAAAGGTCAAAATTTTATATTTATTTATGTTGTATATGTGTCAGATATATTAGTACTTAATAAAATAAAAAAAAATAAAATAACATATTATGTATCTGTTTAAATCTAAAAACTTTAATTAGGGTTCGTTGAGTAATTATATTTCAATAATAAAAACAATTATTTGATGACTTATATATATATATATATATATGATCATCTTAAATCAAGGTATACATTCAAGGGTTTTAAATCTTAAGGGCTTAATTGAATATAAATTAAAGTTTAAAAGTTTATTTGAATGCAATAAAAGCTTTTTTAAACAAAGTGATAAAGTTTAAAGACTTTTTTAATATTTTAACCTATTTTGAAATACATAACTATTTAATTTCTAAAATGATAAGATGGTCAACAATAAAGGAAAAGTAGATGTTATATAATTTATTAGATGAAAATGAAAATATTATCCAAGTCTTGGTGATAACTAATGATTAATTAAGCGGAATGAAAATTTTGGGTTTGGTGTTTGTAGGAATTAAGCTTCTCAATAAAAAAAAAAAAAAGAAGTTTGCTTCAGATTTTTGAATTTTTTTAATAGTACAGTTTTATTAAAAGTTACCATCACAATCAAGATATTATATTTTATTAACAAGTAACTATAAAAATCACATTACTCAAATTAGGTAAATTAGTAAATAACTATAACACACTAAATAAATTAATAAATAATTAGACTAACTAAAATTGATACTTGATGAGACTCGAACTTAAGATATCAATATGCAAGAATCAGTAGCAACTAATAAATGAACCCACATGGGATTTGGGGGCTATAATCATAAAAAAGGAAATTGCAAAGATTTGCCTGACCAACCTACATACTACCTACAATTCAAATCTTGCATGCAACAACACAAAAACTACAAACCGAAAACAAATGTAAAACTTCATACCCAAAAAAAAAGAAAACAAATGTAAAAATTCTCTTTATTTTTTTATACTTTGAAAAAAAAAAACTAGAAATTTAGGGAAAGCTTTTAATATCAAATTTTGCATGTTTCTGTTATGTAAGTAAAACTTTCCAATCCTGTACCTATAAATGCATAAGATTTGTAAAACTAAAGTATAGATTTTAAAAAAAGAGATATATAAAAATATCAACAAATATGAAATTCATTGCTATAAGCCATATATCCAAGTGTGGAAGTACTTCTATTGTTTTACTTTGAAAACAAATTTACTCTTTAAGTACTTTAATTATGAACCACATTTGATATAAAAGGTTCTCATCCAAAATGCAAATTGCACTCTCATTTTTAGCAAGATAAGTTTGAAGGCTTGAAGCTTAATTAAAAACTTTTGTATGGAACACACAACTGGTCATTTCTGAATATATATAACCGAGCTAATAACTTTTTTTTGGTACAATAAAAATTTTTATCTTAAAAGAATGTAGGAGTTAAAACTCGAACTTAAACTTGTAAAATTTCCATATATAGTGACCATAAATATATAAAAAAAACATAACCATTTAAATTAACGGTCAAAGTCAGCTAACAACCTCTATAACAAGTCAATTAAAAAAAGTGTTCAAACTTATCAATTTGTTTGCAGATACACTGCAATTAAATCTTAGAATTAATGTTGAATGAAGAAATGGGGAAATTTTCATTCAAAGAAAGATATATATATATATATATATATATATATATATA
Organism: Heritiera littoralis; assembly: GCA_031772115.1. NCBI lineage: Eukaryota > Viridiplantae > Streptophyta > Magnoliopsida > Malvales > Malvaceae > Heritiera > Heritiera littoralis. Next base: position 954,968 of record JAPDPK010000204.1, read on the forward strand.
TATATATATATTGGGGTTGAAACTAGTAGAGAATGGGACAATTTGTAGTGCCCAATCAAGCAAGAGCCCTCTTATTCACCTAACTTGTAGGGTATGGTTCAAATTGGGAATTGAAAGCCAAAGGAGGAATTTGTATCAAATTAATTGGAGGGTCTTAGGCCTCTATCAGAAGGGTTAAGCAGTGATGATCAAAAGATGGGACCTTAACAATTATTTTTTTTGGATGGAAACATCTTCTCTTTCACAACTTTTGGTTAAGATATGAACATCTTCTGGACAGATCTGACAACTCTGTTGTGCTTATATTGCAACTAAACTTCCCAACCAATTGGCTAAAATTATATTTAAAAATATGAATCTAAAAAAATGATTAAGATAATAATATAAGTACTCTCTTTTTGACAATGTTAATACATGACTTGCAAGTAAAACAGGAGCCTGATACCCCACCAAAAATTTTTATTTCCTTTTCTTGTTTGCATGGTTAAATCAATTATATTATTTTAAAACTACCTTTAAAATGAATAAAAAATGAAGCGTATATGGGAAAGAAAAGAAGTTTTAGGAGGCTTTGGAACTTCACATTTTTGAAGAAGAAAAACGAAAGGGAAAGAGGAAAGAGAAAGAAAAAGAGAAGAGAGGCAAATCGATTATTAAAGTAGGCGAAAGAGCATTGAGATAGATGACTAGGCAACCACTAAAATGGACGAAACAACACTGAGGTACACAAGCTATTAATAAGGGAAATCTTGAGCTAGCAACATTATGACGAGTGAGGTTGATGATCAGGCGACTATTAATATAGGCGAGTCAATAGATGAGCTACTGGATGACCAGACAACCAATTGGCTAGCTAATGGGTGATAATGACCACCAACATAGCCATGCAAACATTGTAATGGGAGGGTGGGCAACCAATATCGGCAATGTTGATTTGGCAACATTGTAAAACGAGAGTGGGCAACCAAGCGACTACTAAGATGGGTGAGCTATTGAGTGAACAAATGGGTGATTAGGCGACCACTAAGTTAGGCAAGCAAGCACCGAGGTGGGCGATCAGGAGATCACTAAGATGGTGAACTAGCAATAAGGTGGATAAGTTACTAATATGGACAATGTTAAGTTGACAATATCATGGCGAAAGAGGTGGGCGACGACAACTTAAGATAGACTAGTTAATGGGTGAACAAACAACCATAGGCTAGCTAATGGACAATCAAGCAACCACCAATATAGGCGAGTCAGCATTAAGGTGGACGATCAGGCGATAACTAAGATAGACGAATGAGCACTAAGATGGATGAGCCACTGATATGGATAATACTGAGTTTGTAGTGTTGTGGTGCAAGAGGTGAACAATCATGCCACCACCATAATGGACAAGCGGAAGGAGTAAACTTTATCATTGTACCAAAGTTCTTGTCTAACTAGAAATTTTTATTATTTTTAGAAAAAATATTCCCTTTATAAAATGTCAAATTTTTATCAATTCAATTATGTTATTTGTAGACACCCTATTTTGTCCGGGACCTTAACTTGTAAAATTAATTAATTAGGTTAGGTGACATAGTATTTTTTTAATTTAATTTAACATTAGATTAGGATAATTAATTAATTTAAAATTAAATTAGGATTTTTACAGATTAGAATTAACAACTAAAATTAGGATTTAGGAAGAATTAATAAATAAAATAAGAAAAAAATGAAATAAGAAAATAAAATAAAGATTAATTTTAGGATTAGATAATTAGGATAATTAGATTTTTTAGGATAATTATATGGATTAATATTAAATTTGGTAGAGTTAGATTAGGATTAACATAAGAATAAAATAGATAAAATATGAGATAATTATTAGAATAAGTATAGTTGTATTAGGACTCTAACAAATTGGTGGCTATAAAAAGGGATTTAGGGGACACAAAAACATATACAATCAAGCATTCTACCCGAAGGCTTCCATTGCTCACGGCTCCACCGCTGCCCCTGCCATCACCATTTTGCTCTTTGTCGCATCTTTGCTGCAGATTCGATTTTGGCATCCCTGTTCATTCTTCACTAGCCGATTATCATCATTACAACTTCCGTTAGTCATTTTCCTCGTATCTTGCCACTACCTTACCACCATCTCGCACTGTTTGCTACTGCTTCAAAGTAGTAGCTACTGAGGAATAGAAAAAGAAAGATTGCTCGATTGCCGTCGTTTTCCTTGCTCTGTCTCGCGTCCACACCACTGATCCATCCAGTTTTACAGCCGCAGCATTGTTCCTCATCATTCCTATCATACACGTAAGCTACAGCTTGGAATTACAAAGGAAAAGCTTGGTTTTTGCCCCTTTACAGGTTAGTAAAAAATGTTTAATTAATGTTTAGTGGGTAGTGCATAATTGTTGGGTTATTATATATATAATTGGGTATTAATTGTTTATATAATAAATAAATTAATAGTTAATAATATAACATACAAATAATGTGGTAATAATTTGTACATAAACATTCACTGCGATAATGGCTAATATTTGTTTTAATAATGTTAAATAATATTAATTTGATGATAATTTGTTAATTAATTCAATAATTTAATAAATCTAATAATTTGGTAAGCTCATAATAATACTAACATTTAATTGGATAATAATAAAGAAAAATAATAATTTGTATACTTAAATTGATTGGCATATAGTATTAGTAAAATAATAAAAATCACAAAATATGGAGATAAGTTGAGATTGTTCCGAGGATGGAATTCCGAGTGTCACGAATGGTTGCCATTTTGGGAATTCCTAGGTGAGGATATTTACCTTAAATTTTGCCAGCATGATGGAAGATTTAAGATAAGTGTTCAATATTAATAATCGATATTATTTCTAAAAAACATAAATATATATTAATAATCAATCTCTATTTAAAATAAAATAAAAATAAATATTAATAAGAAATTAGAGAATAATGATTAAAAAAATAAAAATAAAATAATAATAAATTAAGAATAAGTGGAGGTTATCCCGATGATGGAATTATAAGGTGTCACGAATGGCTGACATTTTAAAATTCTTAGGTGAGATGTTTTCTTTAAATTTCGCCAGCATGATGGAAGATTTAAAGAAAATTTTCAAGAAGAATAATCGACATTTATTTTCAAAAGATAAATAATATTAAAATAAAGATAAAAAATAAAATAAAAAATAAAGGATAATTAAAAAGGAAATAAAAAGAAGATAAAAAAATAAGAATAAAAGATGGAAAATAAAATATCTCATAAACGATTTAACAAATCCGACGACGGAGCCTCTCCGAGAAAGACGAATGGGATTTCTTGGATACTCCTGAGGTGAGGATGAAATTTAAGGAATTCCACCAGCATGATGGAGAGTTTTTTAGAAATTGTCCAATATTTAAATATTTGAATTTGACAAGATTAAAGACCATTTAGTTAAAAATTATTAAAGATATCACAAAATTAGTTGGTACCATTTTAGGATGGGCGTCGTGGGGGTGCTAATCCTTCCCTACACGTAACCGTACTCCCGAACCCTAGATTCTTTGAACGCAGACCCTGCCTTATCTTTAGACAAGAATAGGTGACCAATCACACCTTAGGTTTGAATGGTTGGTGGCGACTTCTAGAATTTTAAAGTCTAACGGTTAGGTTCACGGACCTAGACGTTATGACAGTTTGGCGACTCCACTGGGGACTTTTAGAGAGTCAGGCCAATAGAAAATTTTGTGATTATCTTGAGTTTTTGATTAAATGGTTTTTTGCTATGTTGTATATATTGCTTGTTATGCTATCTCTATTGAGGGGCATTTAAAATGGAGTCTTATTCCTTCACACACACACATCACTTGCATGAGCATGCATGAGCCTTCTACCCAGGCTCCATCCTTTTTAGGAGGAAGTATAGTAACTACGCTCTCGTGAGGTGGTAACCTCCGCAATGGCTAGCGAAATACTTCCACTCAAATTGAACCTTTCCGTTTGTAGCCTGTGATGGGTGAGGATTGGGTGCCTTACTAGTCTTGTGTGGATGACAGTGAGGAACAATTTGGGAACCTTTAGACCTTGAATTATCCAAACCCAGCATGTAATGAAACATAAGGCTTAGCCTTAAGGTGGAACCATTGTAGATAGAAGTATAGACTCAAACCCAAGATAGGACACATGAAGGAATAAGTTTTATTTCCTTCCTTTAAAAAAAAATCAAAAAAATTGTTTTTTTTCCAATTTTTCAAAAAAAAAAGTCATGCATAATTATGTTTGATTTTGCATTACATAACATATCATTCACCTAAGCTTGCATTTGTCTTATCATGAGTATGAACATGCTCTTGATTGTTAGAAGAGATTGTTAAACCTAAGTGCATTCCATGTGCATTCATTTTTGTGCATAAACATATCATCACATTGAAAATAATTTCAACTTAATTGTGGCATTCAAGGTGTCAAAATTGAATCTACTAGACGGTCCACCCTTCATAAATACCACACAAGGTATCAAGCTCGTATAATGGAAGAAGATCAAAATAACAGGATAGAGAAGTTGGAAAGGGAAAATGCAGAGATAAAGGGGCAATTGAGTGAAATTACCCAGTTGTTAAAAGGCATGATTAAAGGAAAGGAGAAGATGGATAATCAAGAGGAGTCTATCTAAGAAGCTCAACAAAGCATGCGAGACAACCCTATTTTTGTTCCTGAAGGAAGTACTATTGTCGTAACGGCCTCGCGCTCGATGAATTTTTGAAAAACCTTTTAAAAACAAAATAGGGAGTCGCCACCAATCTTTTTTGACTAGGTGCGATTGGCCACCTGAAAACATTTATCTTTTCAACAAAATCTCAAAATTAATTAAGTTTTATTAAAAAGATAATCTTTTGGTCTGCGAAACAAAAATTGGGTTCGGGGGTACGGTTACGCGTGGGGAAGGATTAGCACCCCCACGACGCCCGTTAAAAACGGTACCATAATAATCATGTGTTATCCTTTTTGTTTTAATAAAATGATCTTACTTTAATATTTAAAAATAATTCCTATTTTATTGCAATCAATTTTATTCTTTTAATTTTGAAACATTTAAATATTATTTTTTATTTGAAATAAGTGAAAATCTTTTATATTGAAAATTATTTCGAAGTACCCCAATACTCTGGTAGCATTTCGGATAATTTCCTCACCTAGAGATTTCTTAAGAATCACTACTTGTGAGTTCTATAGAATCTCATCATTAGAAGATTCACACTCGTTTCAAAAATTATTATGGATGCATATGATGCTAACAGATAGTACATGATGCACATGGAACTTAAAAGAAATTTATTTATTTTGATTTTATTAATGAAACTCTTGATATTGAGAAATTTAGCTAAATATCCCAATACTCTGGTAACATTTAGTAAATTCCTCTCACCTAAGGATCAGTCAAGAAATCACTACTTGTGAGTCTCATGACATCCCATCCTCGGACGAATTTAATTTAATTATTAAAGTTCATTATTTATTTTCATTTGTTTTTTATAAAAAAAATTTATTTATTTTCATTTTTAATAAAAATTTAAATTATTGAAAAATCATACTAAATATCCCAATACTCTGGTAACATTTAGTACGACTCTTCTCACCTAGGGATCAGTCAAGAAATCACTACTTGTGAGTTTTATGACATCCCATCATCGGACAAAATTTCATTTAATTAAATTTAAATTTTATTAATTTTCTTTGTTTAAAAAAAACATTTATTTTTATTTTTATTTTTATTATTTTTTTATTTTTTTATGAAAATATATTAAGAATATCTAAAATAAATTATAAAGCAAACAAATAAGTAAATAAATAAAGAGTAAATAATAAGTAAAGATCTTTACCCACACAAAATTGGGCTTGAAACCCAAATAAGCCTTCAAAAAACCAAAATCCAGCCCAAAGGCAGGAAAGCCCAAATCTGCCAGCCAAAGCGGGTCGGGCAGTCGGATCCGGGGCCGGGTTGGGCGTGCACGCGGGTCGTCCCTCCTCAGCTGGCCGGGCGCGGGTCAGATCCTAGCTGGTCCGGGTCGGGTCGGCGATGGAGCGGCAGGGGTCTTCCCCTCGAGCGGGTCAGGTGCGCGGACCCGGGTCGGGTCGGGTCCACGCGCGGATCCCACAGTTTTTCTTTTCTTTTTTTTTTTAAACTATAAAAGCTAACTTCTTTTTTTTTAACCCATTTTTTCTTTCTTTTTACCAAAAAAATCCCAGAGCTCTCGAGCTCTCCGTCGGGGCGATTTTCGGCCACCGCTGGGATCGCCTTGCGCCGCCGCCGGCCACCGTCGTCGGTGGCCAAATGGCCAAAAGCCTTCAACTTTCCGAATCTCCTCCGCCTCTTCTCTTCGATTCCGAGCCCCGTTTCTCTTAAAAAACCCCCTAACCCAGTAGATCTGTTAGGAACCGAAACCCAAACCCTTTTTTATTTTTTTTTTATTTTTGACGATTTTTTTTTGTTGTGGCTTGTGGTTGCTGGTTTTGTTGTTGTTTTTTGGTTGCAGGTATGGTGAGTGATGGGCTTGGTTTGGGACCGGTTTTAGGGTTAGGTGTTTTTCGGTGGGGCTTTCGGGTTTTGGTTTTCTGTTTGAGGTTGCTGGTGGGTTCCGGTTGTGGTTATGTGCGTGTTGAGATTGGTGGTTTTTTTTTTGGAGGATCCTGGGTGTTGACTTTTTGAGAAAAAATGGGATTTCCGGTTACTGATCTGTGTGTGGAATCCCCCGGTTGTTAAGGTTTGGCACGAGTTTGGGTAGTCGAAGAGGGGCACCAGGGTGTTGAACGGGGTTGTTTTTGACTGGTGAAGGGGGCTCTCGACAGAGGCAGAGGTGGTGAGTGGCGTCGGCAGAGGGTTGTTTCGGTGATGGTTTCGGTGAAGGTGATGAAGGCGGTGAGGGTGATCTGTGTGAGCGTGGGGTCGGGTCTGTGAGGATTTTTGGGTTTGGTCCGTAAAGGTTGAAGCTTTTTTTTTTCTCCTTTTTTTGGTTCGTCCGTGGCTATTTTAGAGGGCAGTCTATGTAGGGTCTGGTGTAGGGGATGGCTGGCAGGAGTAGCTGGTGGTGGCAGTAGCTGAAGGTGGCCGGTGATGGTGATTGATGGACTAGACAAAAACAAATAATAATAATAATAATAATAATAATAATAATAATAATAATAATAATAATAATAATAATAAAAGTAATAAAAATAAAAATAATAATAATAGTAATAATATAATAATAATAATAACAGATAATAATAAAAATAATATAAATAAGAAAAATAAAAATAAATACATATATATGTAATAATAATAACAATGAAAATAGGACAAAATTAGGTGTCAATAACTGTTAAAGCTCCAACACCTCTACAGATACAAGTTCAAAACCCAGTGGAGGTACCAAATTTAGATGATCCCACAGAGATAGAAAAGTGAAGCATAAAGAAGAATATAGTGGTACTAAAGCTCAGCTGAGTTTGATAGAGGAAAGACTAAATGCCATGGAAGGGGTTGACTATTTTTGACCTGTTGATGCTGAAAGGTTGTGTTTGGTACCTGGTGTCGTGCTTCCACCAAAATTCAAGGTACCTGAATTTGAAAAGTTCAACGGAACATCATGCCTAAAAGATCATCTCACCATGTACTGTAGAAAGATGGCGGCGTATGCATGGGATGACAAGTTATTAATTCATGTTTTTCAAGATAGCTTGACTGGGTCAGCTGCTAAGTGGTATAACCAATTGGAAAGGAGCAAAGCTTCCTCTTGGCCTGAGTTGGCAAGAGCTTTTATAACTCAATACAAACATGTGTCTGATGTAGCTCCTGACCACTTATCTCTCCAAGGTATGGAAAAGAAGAAGGACGAGAGCTTCAAAGAATATGCCCAACGGTGGAGAGATGTGGCGTCGCAAGTTCAACCTCCTTTAACAGAAAAAGAAGTCACCATGTTCTTTTTGAACACTCTCAAGGCACCCTACTATGAACGTATGCTTAGTAGTGTAACTAAGAATTTTGCAAACATGGTGTTAACCGGTGAAGCCATTGAGAATGCCATCAAGAGTGGTAAGATCAAAGCACCAGTGAATGATAGTAGGAAGGGTGGATTCTCGAAGAAGGAAGGAGATGCACAAGCTGTCTCAAACAATTCACGTCACCGTTATAACCCTTACTTACCCTTAGTGAATTACACTTATTCTCAACCCCACCCACAAACTTATCATCAGAATGCTTACCAACCCATTTCCCATTCACAAGACCCCACTTTTTCACCTAATGACCAAAAGAATACTCGAGCTAGCCGAAATGTCACAATAGACCCTATACCAATGACATACACAGAGTTGTTCCCACAGTTGGTAAGGGGTCACCTTATTGCCCCTGTTTATGTAGAGCCCTTGAAGCCTCCCTACCCAAAGTGGTATGATCCTAACACAAAGTGTGCTTATCATAATGACAATGTTGGTCACTCTATTGAGAATTGTATGGGCTTGAAGAGGAAAGTCCAAGCACTTGTCAACACTGGAATTTTGAGTTTTGAGGCAAAGAATAACCCAAATATGAAGGATAATCCTCTACAGATCACACAAGGGGTAGCGGTTAATGCTATGGAAGAAAGTGGATGATATTGATTGATTCACTAACTTGAAGATTATGGTTGTTTCTTTGTTTCTAATTTCATTCATCTTAGGATATTTCAATTTCTTAGGTAATATAGGAGTGCCTAAGCTCAAAAGGCATTAAGAGTTTCTTTTATGTATTGGGCCAGTTTTCATTTGTTTTCATTTTCAATAAAGGATTAGTGTGATGCATATTTCTTAATTCCTCATTCCAATCTTGTTCTTTAATGCCAAACACCAATACCCATATTCTCTACATTGTTACCAAGCTTAAAAGTATCCAAATAATGAACATGATAATGATGATGGCAATGAGTATAAAATTCAGTTTTGAAAGAGTTGCTTTGGTTGGTTGAATGGGTTTCCAATTTGCCAAGATTGTTCAAGTAAGAAGAGAATAGAAGATATTTGTCTAAAATCTTCACCTATAGAATGTTACGAGTAAAGGTGAATCTCTACATGAAATTATAATGAGTTTGTCTTTATTCAATAGATGACCTTTAATGAGAGTACTTGTATTGAGATGAGAAATGACCTTCTTTCACTGCCTTTCAAGCGTGAGTAAAGTTATCCACTGATTACCCATTTTGAGCCTATTATATTCTTTTTGATATAACCTACCAAGAATCACCCTCCACACTGGGGGGCAAAGAGAATAGAAGATGAAAAGATCAGTGGGGCAAAATAAAAATATAAAAAGGGCAAAGAAAAAAAAACCTTTTGTGAAAAAAAAAGGGAAACAAAAAAGAAAAAGAGAATGAAGAAGGACAGAGGGTTTGAATCAAAGAAAGTGAAAACCATAGTCATATTTGAATAAAAAGGAGAGAGAAAGTAAATTAGAATGGGGCAAAAGTCAAAATGCCTAAATGATTCGTGAAAAATGATTCTTGGTTTGATGAACCCTGAAACACTTATTTTGAGCCTATATTATCCTTTCTTTCATGAACCCTCACCTGAGCCTACATTACGTGCCTTAAAAGTCCATTTTGATCAAATATGGGTACTTCTATTGAAGAATCATGTGTTGAATAAAGGCATACTTACACTATGAGATGATGATCCTTTGGATGGAATTAGGACAAGCAGATCAAGATAAGCAAAAAGATTTCGTCTAGATGGAAGAAGTGGGATTCCAAAGACTCTCTTGGATCCATGTGAGCATTAAATTGGGTGAAGAAATATCTGATGTTGGGGCATGAATCAGAATGAAGAACAGACAAGAGGAGTTTCATCAAGGACAATGAAGTTGAAAATGAAGAGAAATGAATAAAAATAAAAAAAAGAAAGAAATGAAAATGAAAAAGAAGAAAAGAAAAAAAAAGAAAAAAAAAGAGAAAAAATGAAAGGAGGATTCAGATCGAAAACCCAAAAAGGGCAGTTTGGATCAATGGAGTGCATCTAAGTTGAAAACCTGAAAAGGCGGCTTGGATACGAGAAAAGCTAGATGTCAAAGATACTGGGGTAAGAGGATGTTTTGATAAACTCAACATGATCAGATAAAGTAGACATTTGGAAGGGAATTTTATATTCGTTGACCAAAATCATTTGAATTTTTGTTATTTGGATACTGTTACTTAAAACTTAACATGATAATTCTAGCTTTTCCTTTCTAGCCTTTTTCCTTCAAGCTTGGCTACCCCTTATAATACTTTCAGATATTGAATACTACTATTGTTTTCACCTATCATTCCTTTGCTATATCCTTACCTTGAGGGATTGATAAATTGTGTTGCATTGATCTTGAAATTAGAATGGTAATGAATGTTTGCTTGGCAAAATATATGAAAGACTCCTATATTATTTAGGAAAATGAAAGAAAAGGAAACTTGTGAATGAATGGAAATTAGAAATCAAGAAAAATCAATGAATAAGAAAGAATGAATGATGAGGTCTCAGTAAAGATTTTAATGAGCAAATGAATGACCAGAAAGAGTGAATGAAGGTGAAAGAAAAAACAAGGGATAAGATAAGATATAGAGGGCACGAAGACAAGAGATTCATTGGGAAAGAAACATGGAAGAAGAAAAATGAGAAAAGAAATAGGAAATATAAGGACAGGATGACAAATAGAAGAATGCATGAGATGGATTGATACAGAAAAGCCTTGTTATTGCCACAGTTAAAGTTGAAATGCTTTTCAAAGAAAACATTGCATGAATAGAATAGATTGTGTGAGTAATATTGCATGAATGGCATTACACAAATGACATTGCATAGATAGGATAGAATGCATGTGTAGTTGCATACATGATGCATTGCATGAGAAAAATTACAGACAAGGTTCCTTGAGTACAATCTATAAGACCTTCGGGCATGATTCCTCCAAATTTTTGGACAAATTTTTAAAGTTTGACTGCCTGCCTGTTTAGGAGGAGCTTTTAGACAAGATTTTTAAAGTTTGACTGCCTGCCTGTTTAGGAGGAGCCTTTTGGACAAGATTTTTAAAGTTTGACTGCCTGCTTGTTTAGGAGGAGCTTTTGGACAAGATTTTAAAGTTTGACTACCTGCCTGTTTAGGAGGAGCCTTTTGGACAAGATTTTAAAGTTTGACTGCCTGCCTGTTTAGGAGGAGCCTTTTAGACAAGATTTTTAAAGTTTGACGGCCTGCCTGTTTAGGGGGAGCTTTTTAGATAAGATTTTAAAGTTTGACTGCCTTTCTGTTTAGAGGGAGCTTTTTGAAAAAATTAAAAAATTAAAAAAAAGAGAAGTCAGACAAAATAGGTGTCTATGTCTTTGTGCAATTACTGTTTCACAGCAAATGCACAAAGAGAGGCAGCTGTAGACACCCTATTTTATCCGGGACCTTAACTTGTAAAATTAATTAATTAGGTTAGGTGACATAGTATTTTTTTAATTTAATTTAACATTAGATTAGGATAATTAATTAATTTAAAATTAAATTAGGATTTTTATAGATTAGAATTAACAACTAAAATTAGGATTTAGGAAGAATTAATAAATAAAATAAGAAAAAAAAAATAAGAAAATAAAATAAAGATTAATTTTAGGATTAGATAATTAGGATAATTAGATTTTTTAGGATAATTATATGGATTAATATTAAATTTGGTAGAGTTAGATTAGGATTAACATAAGAATAAAATAGATAAAATAGGAGATAATTATTAGAATAAGTATAGTTGTATTAGGACTCTAACAGATTGGTGGCTATAAAAAGGGATTTAGGGGACACAAAAACATATACAATCAAGCATTCTACCCGAAGGCTTCCATTGCTCACGGCTCCACCGCTGCCCCTGCCATCACCATTTTGCTCTTTGCCGCATCTTTGCTGCAGATTCGATTTTGGCATCCCTGTTCATTCTTCACTAGCCGATTATCATCATTACAACTTCCGTTAGTCATTTTCCTCGTATCTTGCCACTACCTTACCACCATCTCGCACTGTTTGCTACTGCTTCAAAGTAGTAGCTACTGAGGAATAGAAAAAGAAAGATTGCTCGATTGCCGTCGTTTTCCTTGCTCTGTCTCGCGTCCACACCACTGATCCATCCAGTTTTACAGCCGCAGCATTGTTCCTCATCATTCCTATCATACACGTGAGCTACAGCTTGGAATTACAAAGGAAAAGCTTGGTTTTTGCCCCTTTACAGGTTAGTAAAAAATGTTTAATTAATGTTTAGTGGGTAGTGCATAATTGTTGGGTTATTATATATATAATTGGGTATTAATTGTTTATATAATAAATAAATTAATAGTTAATAATATAACATACAAATAATGTGGTAATAATTTGTACATAAACATTCACTGCGATAATGGCTAATATTTGTTTTAATAATGTTAAATAATATTAATTTGATGATAATTTGTTAATTAATTCAATAATTTAATAAATCTAATAATTTGGTAAGTTCATAATAATACTAACGTTTAATTGGATAATAATAAAGAAAAATAATAATTTGTATACTTAAATTGATTGGCATATAGTATTAGTAAAATAATAAAAATCACAAAATATGGAGATAAGTTGAGATTGTTCCGAGAATGGAATTCCGAGTGTCACGAATGGTTGCCATTTTGGAAATTCCTAGGTGAGGATATTTACCTTAAATTTTGCCAGCATGATAGAAGATTTAAGATAAGTGTTCAATATTAATAATCGATATTATTTCTAAAAAACATAAATATATATTAATAATCAATCTCTATTTAAAATAAAATAAAAATAAATATTAATAAGAAATTAGAGAATAATGATTAAAAAAATAAAAATAAAATAATAATAAATTAAGAATAAGTGGAGGTTATCCCGATGATGGAATTATAAGGTGTCACGAATGGCTGACATTTTAAAATTCTTAGGTGAGATGTTTTCTTTAAATTTCGCCAGCATGATGGAAGATTTAAAGAAAATTTTCAAAAAGAATAATCGACATTTATTTTCAAAAGATAAATAATATTAAAATAAAGATAAAAAATAAAATAAAAAATAAAGGTTAATTAAAAAGGAAATAAAAAGAAGATAAAAAAATAAGAATAAAAGATGGAAAATAAAATATCTCATAAACGATTTAACAAATCCGACGACGGAGCCTCTCCGAGAAAGACGAATGGGATTTCTTGGATACTCTTGAGGTGAGGATGAAATTTAAGGAATTCCACCAGCATGATGGAGAGTTTCTTAGAAATTTTCCAATATTTAAATATTTGAATTTGACAAGATTAAAGACCATTTAGTTAAAAATTATTAAAGATATCACAAAATTAGTTGGTACCATTTTAGGATGGGCGTTGTGGGGGTGCTAATCCTTCCCTACACGTAACCGTACTCCCGAACCCTAGATTCTTTGAACGCAGACCCTGCCTTATCTTTAGACAAGAATAGGTGACCAATCACACCTTACGTTTGAATGGTTGGTGGCGACTCCTAGAATTTTAAAGTCTAACGGTTAGGTTCACGGACCTAGACGTTATGACATTATTTATTGTTAAAATTAATTAATAAAATTAAAAGCATAGTGATAAATTTCACTAAAATTAAAGTACAGTAATAAAATTCAATGTTTACACTTAATATAATTGAAAATTTTGTACATAAACCCTATATAAAATTGTATATAATTTTATCTTTTCAATTACTATCATTTTCAACACATTTTCAAAGGCTTGTATAGCTTAAAGCTCAATTTGATAGATGATTTTGCTTTATAGCTTTTAGTTATTTATCTTTAATTTTTTTTATTCATTATGTTTTTTCTACTTTTTTATTCATTTTTATAAGAAAAATTCACACACAAAAGCATCTACTGAAATTAACCTTAACAATCTCATCTAAACAAGTAATTAAACTAGCTAACAAAAATTTAAATTGGATAACAACTAAAGTTTAATTTAGCAATTGTTATCCCTCTTTAGGAAGAATTAGGCCCACGACTCGAATTCCCTTTCTTTCTACTACCTCTTATGAAAAAAAAAATGAATGATTCTTCATTTATAACAAATCTATACTTATATTTAGATATAATTGAATTGTTGTTAGGATTTAAATGGCATCAATTCAGTTAAAGGCATTTATCAAAAAATAAAAAATATCAAAAAATTATTATAAAAATAAAGTTATGGATATATATAGAATAATTATTTTATACACTGTCGATGAAGTTTTTCTATTCCACAAGCAGTATGAGGATCATAACACATGTTCTATAAAAATATTAAAAAAATAATAAATAAATAAAATAAGACATGTGTTATGATCTTAACTCTACTTGTAAAATAAAAAACTTCACCGACAATGTAGAAAATAATTATTCTATATATATATTCCTGGTGACAAAAAGAAACGCTTAAAAATGTACTTAAAAAATATTACTAATACTCTATAAGCAATGATTTCTTATGAATAATAAATTAAAGAAAGTCATCTCACAAAAAAAAAATTAAAAAAAGTCAAACAAATAAAAAGCCAAAATTTAGGGAAAATATCTTTTCGAAAAGATTCCATTTTTCTAATATAAAATTCACACTTTTCTTTTTGTCCCTTAAACAAAAAGAAAAAAAATAAAAAATTCAGATAACGGCGTTAAGTAACACCGTTAACACCGACGAACCAGTCATATATATATTTAAACAAAAAAAAAAGTAACAGGAACATTCCGAAACAGATACACAAGAGTACACAGAAAGACAGAAGACACAGCTCGACAAGGAAAACAAAGAACCTTCATTTGTTCCTTAGATCCGACAAAAAATGTAAGTAATTTACCACATTTGCCATTCACTCCCTTGGCCACTCTTCAAAACTTGTGATCTCTTCTTCTTCTTTTTCTTCTTGCATTTTATGCACTTGAAAAATGTAAATATTGTTCACATTTTTGTCGTTGAATGTCCGTTTTAAAATTCAAGATATCCTTTTATTTGGTTTCCCTGTTTGATCTAAACTTAGATTTCGTTTCTTTTCTAGTTTTTTGAAAATGGGTGTTTTTGTTTTATTTTGTTTTGGATTCTTTGGGGTGTTAAAATTTGTACTTTGTAGTTTTGCATTTTGTTTTGTACTTGATATAGAAATGCAAGTGAAACCAACATTTACAAAGTCCAAAGGTTTGATTATTTTTCGGTTTTGGTTGCTTTTGATGGCTAACAAATGTTGGGTTAGTGTTAGATATGGATTTTAATACCTGAGCTGTGAAAACATTTGAATTTTTAATGTCAGTTGAGTTGAAATTTTAGATTGTTCTTAGAAAGCAGGTTTTTTTATACATAACCATTTCAGATTCTCTTTCTCTTGACTTTCCAGGAGCCAAATGGAGGGTCAGTAACCATTGCTGGTATTATTATCTTTTCTGAGGTCTTTTTCTCGGAGTGTTGAATCAGATTGGGAGGCCTTGAAGTGCATATCTGTGTTCTAAGTAGATAATATACTAGTTCAAACGCAAATCTTAGCTATGTTTCCGTGTGTAGTGAAATTTATGATTAGATGTTAGAGTCTCTAGATGAGTAGTGTTGATATTGGAATCAATTCTGGGACTTTCGAATTTCCCTTGATTCTAAATTTAAATGATAGGAATATCCTTTTGCTCTGTCAAAACCAAGTTTTATTTATCTTTTGGTATTGGCTTTTGCCTATGATTTTGCATTTTTTTTTTGTGTGTATGATTAAATTGGGTAATTTGACTCTTAACCATTATTACGGACTTAGCATGCCATTTCTCTGAGTAGTATTCCCTCTTTATTCTTAATTAGACTTCCTTTGATGTTCTCTGGTAACTCCATTTTTAAGATGCAAGTAGTTCTGTTTGTTGCTTCTTTTTCCTAAAGAAATCAAATATATCTTTCCATCCTGGCAGAGCCATTATTTTTTATTTTATTTTTCAAAAAAAGTTTAGTATTTTCTGTCATGCTTATTTGCTTAATGTGAATATCGTTGCTAATTGCAAGTACTCCATCATCTATTCATCTTCCACCAAAAGGGTTCTATAACACCTTTTTAGAGATTAGTTTCACTACTGTTGTAATTGAGTTTACTTTGAAAAGCGAAGAGACCATTGGTTGTATGGAGCGTGCTTAAAAAATGATGAATATTGTCATATCTCATATTCTCTTTATATGCCTTTTGAATTGCAATTGAAGAAATTATGTTATAGCTGTTGTGTCTGGGTCCTATAGAATCTATATTATTCCTTCTGTTCTGTTTTGATTGGGAGGATCTCCAGAATGAAATAAATCTTTATAGAAGCTAACTTACATACTGTATCTAATATGATTGATTGATTGATTTCTTTGAGATAGCATGATTTCAATCAATCTAATGTAATTGAACTTGTTGATGGTTTCACATAAATTAAATCAAAATGAAGTTACTAATGGCAATATGGATGTTCCAATTGATATGTGCAGTTCAATGGGAGTAGAAGTTACTGACATCTGTGTGGACAAGGAATCACGTTGTGTAATAGTTTATTCAAATGGCATTTCACAAGATTCAAATAATGAAACATTTCCCAGTCCTCAGAATGCCGTGCAGTCATATGTGAATGTGGATCCTGAGCTCCAAGGTATGGAAGAAGGCAATGAAGCAAAAGAATATGAGGTGAAGGAATGCACTACTGTAAACTCAGTTGAGAATGGTAAGGAAGAGCAGAGCATGTTAAACTCCAACCTTGAGGCCAGCCTATCTGAGGATAAGGTTGAACAAGAAACAACCAAAACGAAGAATGATAAATCAAGAGTATCCAAGCATGTGCCAAAACTAGCTGCAGCAAATGTTCGAATGAAGCACACTGTTCCACAACCATTTGCCCTTGCAACTGAGAAGCGTGCTTCATGTGGAACTCGTCCTGCTGTGTCTGAACATGATGCTGGAACTGCTGTGAACAAGTCCTCTAACACAAATGGTGCACATCATCCAAATAAAACAAAACAGAATCAGGTAACCTTCCTTATCAAGATTTCTATTTTGCTTGTTTTACTTCACCATTGGCCATCTATTCTCTTTCTTTTAACTCCATGGTCCTTGCAACTCCATACTAATAAATTGTACTCGAGCAAGTGCTATTGTACAAAGCACAGGCCTTCATCAAGTTTATGGTTAGAAGTTGTGTAAATTGATGCTAACTATATTAAATGATAATATCAGCAAACTTTTCTTCCTCTGGAATTTTGTTTTATTTTGACATAATTTTTGGGTAAATGATTCTAATGAAAACCTAAAGGAATCAATTGTGGAACAATTAATAGCTTCTACATTTTTTTTTGAATTAGAAATTCTGAAATGGAAATGTTGACTCCAATAGGGAATAAGTAATCATCTGTGTTTCATAGAATTGATCAACTACAGACTTAGAAATTTCTTCTCTTTGTTTTCTCCCTCTTATAGCTGCTCATGAAGTCTCTTGTGTTTATTGGCAGCCGCAATTGGTCTTGAGGAAGCCACTGCAACCTAATAACAAGAAGCATCCTGATGATGATGAATCTTGTTCTGTTACTTCTACGTATCCCCTTTCTACCTGGATTTTAAGTTCAGTTATTCTTTTTCTACACCTGCTTCTTGTTGTACATCTTTGACATGCTTTCCTTCTGTTCAAATTGATATAACTTCTGATATAGAGGGTTTTATTCTGTTTAGAAGTTAGTATCTTGGATGGTTGATATTATCTTCTACAATGTCCATGCATGTTGCCCCTGTAATCATGAGAAAAATTTGCTCAACTAACGAAAAAGCTTATCAAATTATGAGCACTAAACATGGTTAAAAGAAAATGTTTATCATTATAAAATTCTAAAAGTGCATTTAGATTGCATTCCCCCTCTATTCTGGGACACAGACACTGCATGCTCATGGCAAAGGATGAGATCATCTCTATGTCCACAAATCACTGATGTTATCTCTTGACTGTACAAAGCACTGTGGCATCTTCACGGACTGCTAAGCCCAAGCCAACTGTTGCATTAGCTCCTACATTTAGATGTTCTGCACGTGCGGAGAAGAGGAGGGAGGTATTGACTCGACTTCAATATACTATGTGCCTTGACTTTAGTATCCTAAGTACATCTGCAAAACCTGAAACACAAATCCTTTGCACTGTTGTTTTCTTGTAGTTCTATTCAAAATTAGAGGAGAAACACCAAGTTCTGGAGGCTGAGAAAACCCAAAGTGAAGCAAGGACTAAGGTGCAACAACTCACCATGCTACCTTCATCTCTCACTCTCTCTCATGTCTACCGGTTTACTGTCTGAGGCAGATAATTATTCAAAATAATCCAAGAATGGTAATTCTATTATTTCCTCTTTGCTTCTTTGCTGATAAAAACTTTGAAACTTTTCAAGGAAGAGAGGGAGGCAGCCATCAAGCAATTCAGAAAGAGTTTGACATTCAAGGCAAGCCCAATGCCAAGCTTCTACCATGAGGGACCACCACCAAAAGTTGAGCTGAAAAAGGTAAATTGCAGATTTTTATTAATCTTTAATGTCATCTATCCTGTTCAAGCAGCTAATTCTCTATTAAACAGATATGAGAAACAGAAGTGTCTGATTCATTGTTGATAAGTTATAACATTTTTTCCACATGTTTGCTAAACTTTGATACGCTGTTTTGTATGGATGCCAGCTGCCACCAACTCGTGCAAAGTCTCCAAAGCTAGGTAGGAGAAAGAGCTCCAGTGATGTGGTCCATTCAGGTCAAGGAGAGAAGGTAAAAGGTGCTTCTCATCCTGGAATTCGCCCCAGTTTGGGTAGTCAAAGAGAAGACACTATTGCCACCACATTTGGTTCAGCAAACAAAAAGAATCAGAACAATCTCCAAAATGGTCATGCTCCATTGAAATTCAAAGATGAATCCATGGAAGTGCAAGAGATGGATGAGTCTGTTCCTCCCAAGGCAAATGGCCACACTGACTCAGACATTAATTTCCTGCATTGAGTTTCGGTGAGTTTTCTAATTTAAAAGGATGAAAGGGTTTATTCGCATGTTTGCTTGTGACTGCTCTAAAGAATGTTTATTTTGTTTCCTTTAATTTGCAAAGACTTGTTGCTTTTTCTGTATTATTCTTAAGTGTAAATTTCTGTAAGTTATAACCTTTTCATATATGTATAAAAAGTCCCTGATATTGTTGTAATATTTGACAAAGTCCACTTCACTTCTTTGAACAATTCAATAAATTTGCTCATAAGATTTGCAACTCTTTGTTTTGAGCTCGTGGGGAAAGGAGCCTCGGAATACCTACTTCCTGTATAATTCTCCATTCTTGCACACTCTTTAGTTTGCTGCTATCTTTCACCGACACTGACAGTCTTGGTCCATATTTTCCTTAGTTTTTGTCTGAAAAACAGCCATTGGACATGACTTGTATTTGCTGTCAGTTGATCCAGTTGGAGGACTCATCTGTTTTTGTATGATGTAGAATTTTAGAAAGCTGAGGTTGTAACCATTATTGAAACTTTTGAACTCAGTGAAGATTTTGTAGTCAAATTGCCAGTTCTTTTTTGGTAATGTGTAGGAGTTATGCTTGTTGCCTCCATTCAGAGATGAAAAATTGAAGATAAAGTTAGGTAGAGGGGCCGTGAAGGGTTGCTTTGTAAGGGTGGAAGTTGCGCTTTTAATGGAATGGAAATGTTTTGCTTAGTTATGGCAAGACTCATCATGAAAAGGTCTTAAAGAAAAAGAGAAAAAGATGCCCATGGAGCGTAAAGCACATAGTTGTATTGGTAATATTTTTAGTGACTTAACAGCAAAAGACAACTTTTTAAGCTGAAAATGCCTCATTTGTTACAACAATTTTGCTAGTCAAAAAGGATTCTGGCTTTAAAATTCTCAACTTTGAGCCCTTAAATTTTCAAAACCACTAATCCAAGCTTCTTCCTGGCTTTTCCTTGTGAAATACAAGCTGATTTGCTGGGATTTGCATGTCCCAATGCCAAACACCAAATTTGAGCATGTTTAATGAACCCTCAACTTCCAAAGTGCCTCAAAAGGACTTCACAATAAGCCTAGGGTTGGCTCTTAATTCAAACATAAATGCCAAAGAAAATGCCTTACCTTCCACTATAAGGTAAAAAATGTTAATAAGCTGTAATTGCGTTACAAACAAAAGAGGGCAATAAATGTTGGTTGCCCAACAAAATACTTTACCTTTATGAAGCTAAGTATAAATGCAATTTCTAATAGGTCTGATGATTTGTGTATTTGTGTTGTGTTTGTTTTGTGTCAAATTATGTAAAACATAAAAATTGTCATGTCACAAACCGTGTTGACACACTAATACCAAGTCAAATTTTAGTTTTTAGCAAAATCTTAATCCGTATTACTCATATATTTTTTGTCTCGTTTTTATATTGTATCATGTTGTATCTAAAATTATCTAACTCTAATTCCAATTTCTTTTTCCTTTTTTTTCTTTCCTTTTCTCTAGTGTCTACTCTTTCCTTCTCTTAATGTACCACCATAATTTGACTGATCCATTTGTATGGGCATAGCTTAAGCGTCAAATGTGAAAAATTAGTAGCTTGAAGTGAGTTCATTGCCGTATGAGGATGTATAAAACATTAAAATTTAAAACTCGTCTCAATAGGAAATCAAGATTGATTATTGATCTTAAACACATGTAAGATGTGACATTGATGTGTGCCATTATCTCAAATCAAATTAGTTGTCACATTAATAATTCATTTTCCAATTCTAAGTGGATGACTTTTGTAAAATTAGGAAATGACTCAACCTTAAACAGTAGTATCACTCAATGAAGATTTTCCTTTTTGTTCTAATTTTGTTTTAACTTCCATTCCTTTTCATGTATGTTCGCTCTGCTAAAGCTTTTTAACACAGAGCCGACCTGTATTTCTTTCCATTTAAGCTTGGAATCACACTGTTTGTGGCATTGCCCTCATAGCTGAAGCTTCTCACACCTCCAATCTTCCCTTTTTCCTCAAGTGAGAGACAAAAGAGAGATCCTTTAAACACCCTTTGTCAAGATCATGATGCATTTACCATTCCCCACATTTCTTTAGCTAATTCAACTCACTGTTAAAAGTAATCCTAATCATAACATCAAATTCTCCAAGCAATGATCATTCCTTCACAGTTCTTGGTTGTTATAAGACATAGGATTGACAGGCAGAAGAAAGCTTTTGCCACTCTTTAAGTGTCATCAGCTGCATGCTAAAAGAAGCCCGATATTTCACAATCATTTATTATATCTTTTGACATCTCATTTTCTATTTACAGGCCAGTGGCGTGTTTGGCAGAAATATTCATAAATATGTCCATAGTTTAATCTAACAACATAAAGATTTCCTTCTAGAACTCGTGATGATAATGTGAGAGCTCAGCCTTTTCAAGTTTCAGTAAAACCAATGACATTTCAGTATTTGTTATGGATGGTCGTTTTTCTGACAGTGGTTTTCAACTTTCAAACCAAACACAGCCTAGAGAGAATTTAAACATCAAAGTTGGAAAACTAGAAATCAGTGTGTAAAGCATGATAGGGAAGCTGTAGAAAGCGGATTCTATGTCATCTGACCCACGTAAGAAGATACTCATCCTCACGTATATAAGACCCCATGGAAGAAAAAACATTGCATGGCCAAATCAATATCAAACAGTCAGCCTCTCACACAAACACACTATCTCTTTTCTCCTTTCTCTCTCTTCTTTTCTCTCCTTTGAAGTCTTCAACAGTTGAGGGGAATGCTGTCTGGTTCGAGACCATTGATTTGAAGTTCTAGATTTCGTCTGAATGATCTCGGACCAGGCTTCATTCCCCCCAACTCAGGATATATACAATCATGAAAACCTCAACAGGCCAATGCATTTTTCCTTTTAATGTTTTGAAGGTTTATTAAGCATCGAAATTCATGCTTTGCTTCCTTACATTACTTTCTCTGTTCTTTTTTCTTCTGTCTGTTTGTAGCCTTGGAAGACTCTTGATTCAGAGAGGATAGAATCTGGGAGAACTTCAAGAATCTAAAGCAGGTATATAATTAGTTTTGGCCTAATTTATCATAATGCTGTCATCTGCTTTGAAGCAAACTATAAGGGAATTTTTACACTAGAATTTTGCCTAGAATCTAGCTATGATATGAATTTTTTTTTTTTATAAAGAATGCTTATACGGGAAAAACCAAGGCTTAAAGAAAAGGCAAATATTCACCAGAAATCCTAGAGAAACTTGGATTTTCAAGTGATATTTATAAGCATTTTTCTTACATCTTAAATTCGTTTTGATCATTGAGAAGAGTTGCATTGCAATCAAGCAAGTTGCTATGGAAACAGTGTAATATAATTCTAACAAAAGAATAATTAAATTAACAGCCCACCTATTTTGATGAGAAAGTTAGGACCATATGTTAAATTAGGAATGCCCTTTTTTGAAAATAGCACCACCAAATAGTGCAAGAACTTCATTTCACTAGGTCAAGCCTTTGGAAAGAAATGGAGCATTTGGACCAAACTATTGGAAAACATCTTTCTTTGTAGTTTAGTTCCAAATGCACCCTAAGTCTGCCGCCCTTGCTCTGTTTTTACCAAATTCGTTGAAAAACCAGCAACTGGAGATGGGGTCAGAGTGACAGTGATTGTGCTAAACATGACAGAAAGCAGAAAAAACATCACAAGAAACAAAAGTTGTGTTTCATTTTTTGCAGTTGAATTTTTTTCCAAATTAGCTTTGCTTGTGGAGAGTTGCAAAGAATATAAGCTTGGAGAGGTGGGGGAACTTTTACTTTATTAGTTGCATGAGAGGGAGATATTCCCATCAAAGTTAAGCTTTGAATTTACCCCTTTTTTCACCTTAAGACTGCCATCATCATAACCAGCTCCTTAATCTTTGTCCACCCCACACTTCACCTTTTAATACCATGTGGGTCATTCAGGTCAGTTTCCCAGCCAATGTGGGTCACATTTCAGATTTGTGCATGAAAAAACCTTTGCTTCCCTCATGGCTCTGCCTGGCTAACCTTCTTAGCCCCATGCTACACCATTTACTGCTATGTCTCCCAGACAATGTCCCCTAAAGATCTGTTATGAGGCTTGCATTATTCAAGTTGGGGACCAAAATTTTCATTACAAAAACATTGCACATTGTAAGATCTGGCAAAGCCACCTATTTGTCACTACTACTACAACAGTACTACTATTTAATCTGATGTAGCAACTTGGAATCAGAAATAAATACAAGCGCTTCCATGTTTGGTTTTGGTAATTAATGAGAAGATGGAGAAGGGGTATGGCTGCAGATATAAGAATTAAATTAAGTTCTTTTCATCATCTGAATTGCAATTTTGGAGAATTATTCTTTAGTACTGATTATGAAATGTATTGACTAACTTCTTGCATTAATGAAGGATATCTTGACAAATTATCCCTTCATTTGGATGGATGTATCTTTGCATTTTGAAAAGCCCATTGTTTGAAAATATTGATAATGGTGTCAACTGGACAGCTAATAAAACATATGCTATATTATCTTTTGTTCCTTCTTATGGGTTTTACCTTAAAGTCATAGCTTCAATATCTCTTCTTGACTAAAAAAAATAAAATATTGAAACAAATCAAACAAAAAATCACGATTGATTTAAGATTTTGATTTTAAAATAATAAAAAATTCGAATAATATCAAATCTTCCCCATATGATATTAAGATTCAAACTTAAGCTTTCACAATATAAAAAACTTTGAATCAAGATCAATAATATTATACAAAATTGTAGCTTTGAGTTGTTTCTTTTAGTGCGAGCACACAAAATTGGAAATTTATTTTAAGTGATGGAATCCAGGTAAGAAGACAAAGCTGTTGATGAAATGAAATGTAAAACAAGACAAATCCAGCTTTAGCCTTTTCATAGATTTCGACAAAAACACACCAAATTATTATCCGTACAACCATGTAAGAAATGACATCATATGGTATTGCTAACCAAAGATCCCTTAGCAAACCAATGTAAAATGTACTTAAAATTGTAATAACCCTAAGACTTATAAGATTATAGTCAAAAGAGACGAGAGACATCTTGAGTATATATGATAAGGAAAGTGAATTCCTATGCTCGATAAAGTCACATAGTAATTTTTTTTTATTTCTTTTTTTTTTTCAAAATAGAAGATGGCATTCCCAAATACTTTTGAGCACTTTTTGGAGACTTGACCATTTGTAATTTTCTAAAAAGCATTCAAATTACTCCATAAAAGGCCTTATAAAGAGAGTGAAAGAGAGATTTTGTTGGGGGTATAACAATCACCATTTTTTTTGGAACATAAAGCTGTTACTATATCTCAAAAAATTAATATCCAATACACCGTCAATGGATTTCACTGACTGTGTATTCAATAATTATCCAATCTCAAAACTCCCTTTTCTCACATTTTTCTACTAAATCATCATAAAATTAGTAAGCACTTGTAATATTATTGATTAGAGGAGTTTAAATTTTTATTTTTTATCAATTAAGATTTAATATTTGTAAAAAGTATTATGAAAGTAAAATTTTGAATGTATATAATCGACAATGTAGAGTATGGAAATAATATTCTAAATGCACTAAATTAATCTGGCTGAGTTTGCTATTAAGGCCTTTTGAAAAGACAGTTGAGTCTGTATAAAACTTGGGATTATTTTTATCATATACAATAAATTATAATAATAAAACTACTAAAAAAAAATGTAGCAAAATGAAAGTAGGGATAGTAAACAGGTTGGTCTGGATCAAGTTATTTTTGGATTTAAGTCATTTTGGGTTCAAATTCATTTTAGGTTCGAATCATATTAAGCACAAACATTCTCGGGTTTAGATAATTTCATATTCGAACTTGTTCGGATTCAAATGATTTTGAGCTCGGATAATTTTGGATACAATTTTTTTGAGTCCGGATAATTTTGATTTCAATTCAGGAGAGTTTAAATGGGTTTGCTTATTTGAAATTTTATAAGTTATGTACTTTTTTATTTTGACTGTAATAATAAATTTTATATTTTTTACATAATTAAATAAAAATATCACAGAAACACTAAAGTTACAATTTTAAAAATTAATAAATATTTATATAAATATAAATTATATAATAATTTTGTATTTGAATGTTGTCTATTAGTTTTTTTATGCTGTCTATTAGTTTTTTAGTCTATCTCATAAGTTTGATCGGTGGAGTTTTATTAAAAGAATAGTGATTGTATACCGACGGAATTAGGTTTTAAAAATTTACAAAAATTTACCCTATTTACCGAGGGATTAGTAAAAGTAATAGGAAAAAAAAATGTATACACCGTAATTGCCGACAGATTAGTCCGTCGGTAATTCATCAGTGCCTCAAATACAGGTAAAGCTTTTCATAAAAAAAAAAAAAAGGGTGAAATCTGCTAGAGTGGATGTCATGTCATGCAATTACTATTTCACAATAAATGTATAAAAAAGAACAATAGTAAAGGGTCATTTGGTATTATTGTATGTTTTGTGTTTTATGTTTTTGAAATTTTTATTTTTTTATTTTCAATTTATTGAATTTAGAATCATGTTTGGATAGAATATTTTGGTTGCAAAATTTTATTACTTGAAGCTTTCCAAAGAGAGTGGTTAAAGTTTTAAAATGTAAGAGGCTAAGGGTCTGTTTGGTTTATGAAAATATTTTATATTTTCATTTTTTATTTTCATTTTCTGAAAACAAGTTTTCATTTTCTGTTTTCTAAATTTTGGAAAATATGTTTGGCACACGAAAATGAAATCTTGTTTTTGAAAATGAAAATTATGAAAATGCGTTTGGTGTCTACATTTTCAAACCAATAAATATGAAAAACAATAACTAAAATAGACAATTAAACTTATTCAGTATTGTTCAAAGAGACAATTAAACTTATTTTTATCATTCGAAGACACAACTGCAGTTTTATTTATCACTCAAACTGATAAATTCACAATAAAACTCATCCACTAGATCCACTGGCAACAATGGTAAAATAAAACAACCATACAAAAAGAAAATCTTCAATTTCTTATAGCATATAATAAGAAACCAAAAAATGAGAATGAGAAAAAAAAAGTAACTTGATTTGATTTAAAATGGTGACTGACACAATTTTGGGAAAGAGTTTGGGCTTTAGCTGGAAGAAGAAAGAGCCAAAGAGAGAGAGCAAAAAAAAAAAAGACAAAGCAAAACTACAATAAGCGTTGAAGCAAGTTTAGCATGTAAACCTAAAACTAAAACAAATAATAAAAAATTTTTTTTGCTTGTGTAATGATTCGAACCATGTATCTTTGATATACATTAAAAAAATTTCATAAATCCCGTGTTTTCCAATTCTCCATTTTTTCAAACTATTTCCTTGGAAAACAATGAAACCGTGTTCTTTTTGTTTTCAAAATTTGACCCATTTTCATTTTCATTTTCCAAAAACATGTTTTCTGTTTCTTCAACCAAACATATTTTCTTTCACATTTTCTATTTTCTATGAAAATGAAAATGGAAAACATCTCTATTTTCATGAACCAAACGCACACTAATCGTTTGAGTCAAACCAAAAACAAAATTTTATCAATTTTAGATTTAAAATGTGTTGTGGCCAAAAACAACAATAAATGTTTGCTGACGTCGGATCCTCGATCTTCGCGTTAGTCTGTCTCCAAGAAATCTGCGAAATAGGAAAAGTCAGAGGGCGCAGGGGTTTTCCCCTGCGCGCACACTCCGATGCTTAAGTAAGACAGGGTTTTGACCGGGTTTCAGTAGGCAAATAGAGCTTAGGGTTTAAGAATGATACCTGTGACCTATTTATAGGAGTTATTTTGCGCGTAATTACCTTTAAGCCCCACAGCTTAAATAATAACCCAGTGGATCATTTATGGGCCTTCTGAGTCCTCTTTCCTCTTGGGCTTAGATTATCATTTGACTCAATGGTCTTCAACTTAATTTATAGAAAAGTCCAGTAATAATTGATCTAGTCCACATCAATTGCTCCCCACTCTTTTACAAGGTTTACCTTGTGAAAGAGTATATAAAGAATAGGCTTTTCAAATTCTTTCGCTACCCTCTTCCTGGGATTATCACAAGAGTCTTTTCATCTTCACTTGAGGGCTCAACTAGTGGACTTCATTATTATTTGTAGCAGAAACGACTTCGTGTCATCATTTCTTTTGTCAAGTGCCTTCTATTAGCCAAGAGGAAGAAAACCGAATCTGGGTTAAGGCAATGAGGGCACATCGTCAAGAAGTGCCATAAGCGGATACATATGTTCTTATCCGGTTTCATCAGATGTGGTTTGTACTCGGCATGCTCTTGATTGGTTGAAGCTCGATCCAGATGCTGAGAATTTGGAACATTTTCTAAGAATAGGCATTTATAAAGATCTATCTGATCTTACCAGCCCTTAAGAGCCTTTTCGTTGACCCGAGATGGTCGAGGTTCTCACAGGCTTGGACGAAGATGATTTAGATAATTATAGCACCTCAGGGCGTAGATGCTTGGGTGTCTGTTAGAATCGATGCTCCTTTTGAGGCAGAAGTTAATCTAGAGTGCTCCCCAGTTTTTTGTGAAAGAGCTTAGTCTTTTACAAACTGATCAGCCCATTTTTAAACTCATCTACCGAAGCAACTATACATTTATCTTGTATTAGTCTCACGTAATAATCCGGCTTTCCTCGTGCACTTTTTTGCTTCAAGTTCTTTTACATATGGGGCTTATGTCGCTCAATTACTGCTTCAAGCTCAAGCACGTCATGCATGACTTACATCGTACACTTTTTTGCTTCAAGTAAATGCGTAGCCTATATCGCACATTTTTCGCTTCAGGCTTTTGGTTTGCCAATCTCGCACGCTTTTGTGCTTAGGGACTTTTCATTTGCCCATCTCGCACACTGTTCGCTTAGGGATTTTCGAATTTGCCCGTCTCACACCATTTTGTGCTTAGGGACTTTATAGAATTGATAAGGATATAACATCGCCCGTCTCGCACCATTTTGTGCTTAGGGACTCTATAGAATTGATAAGGATATAACATCGCTTTTATATCCGGAATGCCAATATAAAACGTTTTCATGCACTTTGTCAATCAATTTCGAGGACATCCGATAAAATTGTAACGTACCTCGTACCATACCTCACAGCCTGCATTCTTTGTGCTCCCCAAGTTTTTCTTTGCAACTTTTTGTGTCCAAAGAAGAACTTTTACTGGAGTATTGGTCCTGTCTTGCGTACTATCCGCTTAAGGACTTGTTAGAATATAATATTGTTTATATCCGAGATGCCAACATAATGCGTTAAATGTAATATGATAAAATTGTAACGTACCTCGTTTAGAGATAATTTTGCCCGTCTCGCACCCTTTTGTGCTTAGGGACTTTTTGTTTTGCTCGTCTTGTATCTTCTCGCTTAGGGTCTTATTTTTGCCCGTCTCGCGCATTTTTCGCTTAGGGACTTATTTGTGCCCGTCTCGCGTCTTCTTCACGCTTAAGGTCTTATTTGTGCCGATCTCGCGTATTTTTCGCTTAAGGACTTATTTATGCCCGTCTCGCGTCTTCTTCACGCTTAAGGTCTTATTTGTGCCCATCTCGTGCATTTTTCGCTTAGGGACTTATTTGTGCCTGTCTCGCGTCTTCTTCACGCTTAAGGTCTTATTTGTGCCCATCTCGCGCATTTTTCGCTTAGGGACTTATTTGTGCCCGTCTCGCGTCTTCTTCACGCTTAAGGTCTTATTTGTGCCCATCTCGCGCATTTTTCGCTTAGGGACTTATTTGTGCCCGTCTCGCGTCTTCTTCACGCTTAAGGTCTTATTTGTGCCCATCTCGCGCATTTTTCGCTTAGGGACTTATTTGTGCCCGTCTCGCGTCTTCTTCACGCTTAAGGTCTTATTTGTGCCCATCTCGCGCATTTTTCGCTTAGGGACTTATTTGTGCCCGTCTCGCGTCTTCTTCACACTTAAGGTCTTATTTGTGCCCATCTCGCGCATTTTTCGCTTAGGGACTTATTTGTGCCCGTCTCGCGTCTTCTTCACGCTTAAGGTCTTATTTGTGCCCATCTCGCGCATTTTTCGCTTAGGGACTTATTTATGCCCGTCTCGCGTCTTCTTCACGCTTAAGGTCTTATTTGTGCCCATCTCGCGCATTTTTCGCTTAGGGACTTATTTGGGCCCGTCTCGCGTATTCTTTGGCCAGCTTCCATTTTTTCTTCTTCTATTCCTGCAACATGTCTATCAAACATGGAGGATTATCATAGTACAGATAAAAATAACTGGCCTTTCGTTTCATAATGTAGTATTTTCAGTTAAATGGAGTAAGTAGCAATATAATTGCAGCAAATAATAAATAGCAAATGTTTACCACCCGTACAATTCCAAGTCTTTGTCTTTGTAAAATCTGTAAAGTACGAGTGCTAGGATGTTCTGCCATCAACCATGGATCGTGCATTAAGTTGTGCCTCGGTACCAGCAATCTGCCTTTATGAGCTTACCACAAGTTGTTTTCGATTGAACCGAGCTCTTCCTGGCTTGCTGCCTTACACGACAGTGGCTAGTGCCTGCCTCGGACACCTGTCTTTATGTCCTTGCTTGAGTGTGTTTGCAATTTTTGTTATGCCAAGCATTCACTTGTATTGATACTCCAGAATGCTATGTATAGGGGTTTACAAAGGAGACACAGCCTTGATCTTGACACCCTAAGCTGGCACATCCTTGTCTTGCTTAAAGGACTCATGAAGCCGGCACACTCTTTCTATAGACAAACCCTCTTTCACATGTGTAGTTGTCAATATGCTAAGTGTGTGGCTCTTAAGCCACTTCTAGATGGTTGCTAGAGCAGTTCTTGAAAGCTTCTATGTCAGACGATCGACAGATGGGCTGAAGGAAGCTTTTGGACATTCTGTCGGATTAGTGCGCGCACTAGGTTAGAAGATTCTAGATCATTTCGCTCAGAGCATTCACTTGGGCGTGCGCTTAGATCATCAGTTTCAAATGTGCTTGCCAAAGTTGTTTCTAATGGGCGAACCAGTAGTTTGGATTCCGTGCTTGCCAGCATTGATAGCCATTGTCGAAAGGCATGACTCGGTCGTTTTTTGCTCGATTGCATTGTGCTAACGGGGGAATCTTGCCCATGGGTGCTGTATTCACCTATTTTTTTTTTTGCTGTCATTTTATCAAAGTGGGGAGACTGTCGCCTGCGAGGGCCCTAGCTCATCCAAGGCTTGTTGCGCGTGGGAGCTACCCTGTCGCCTAAGGCCTGTCGCGTGCAGGAGTCCTTGTCTCTCTCAAGGCCCTTCACCTGCTGGAGCTCATGTCTTGCTCAGGGCCTGTCACGCGCGGGAGCTCCTCTTTCGCCAAAAGCCTGTCGCGTGCGGGAGCTCTTGTCTTGTACAAGGCCCGTTACTCTTCTTGGCTTTGAAGTTCAATTTGACAACGAAGAAGATAAAGTTGCCCATGTTCGAGTCGTGTCGCATGCTTGTAGTTGTGCAAATTGCTCTGTCGCGTGAAACCTTGCGTGCGCCAGACTAATTGAAAAGAGTGGAAGCAACAGAGTGGCTCGCCTATGCTTGCGACAGAGTGGCCTATCGCGCGTGGGTGCTCATCTTTGGCCCAAGGCTTGTTGTAGCGAGAGCCTTTCTCTCGCCAAACTTGTCGGGTGCGAAAGCCTATGGAAAAGATGTGCCTCGTATCACTATTCCCAGTCAAAAAAGCTCATGCTAACTCGTATTGTCCCTTCACGCTAGATTTTTTTTTTTGATTGAGCTGCATGAAGAAGAATAACTTGGCATTGAAGTGAGATTCATAGCATTTACAAGAAGGACCGCACTCGATGGTACAAGGCCTTGGATTGACGAGACATTCTTTGTAGTTGTATGGGATTATTCCACCATTCTTGCTTTTGCACGAACAATCCTCCGAATCTGAACATCCATCAGTGCAATCACAACCACTTGATCTCATGGATTCTTTATCACCACACTCCTGTCTTCTCAAACTAAACTCGAAAACAAATTTACCATATTTTCCTCTCACTTTCCGATAAGAAAAAACAAGATACAAGCCCTCGTAAACGAACTTTGAGGGTTGAGAAGATCCCCTTCAGGAATCCTTTATCTTCCGGATAACTCTCACCGAACTCTTCTTCCTCATGCTATTGTAGAGTGCACGATTTCCTCTTTCAAGCCTTTGATCCCTAGGTTTTATTTTCGCAACAATTGGATTGCCACCAACTCCATGATAGATCAGGGAGTCCAAAGACTTATTAATGGTATCTGTCTTAATAAAATAGCGTCCTGAATCGACAATGCTTGTGGCTACTATTTCCCCACTAACATTCATGTAATCAATCCCTGCTTCTAACTGACAGTGGAGGCCAATAATTCTCAATTCAGCTCTACATAAAAACTCCTTATAAACTCCAACTCCAGCGACAGCTCCAACTCGTCGCTCTGCATTAAGCCAATTTCCCTCTTCTCGAAGGAACATGGCAGCCTTTATATGAGGTTTAAAACTAGTATGGTTCGTCATGTATTTCTGCTTGATTTCAGAAAGTACCTGCCAGAAAAGTTCGATAGTCTTATCAACTTTATCGCTGGAAATACTCTCTAAGTTATGTTCAACGGACCCGGCTAAGGGCGAACCAGTGTCCTCAGCAACATCCAAGGGATTGGACTTTTTCAATCTCATTGTCTGAAGCACTGTTAAACAAGCCAGAATGTTGGGTTCTGCATTGAGAAGAATCCTGAGACTCTGGTATAGATTCTCCATAGTCCAAGTAACTGTTTGGAACCCAAAATCAAGTTTGGTCCTGACCAGCATGAAAATATTTCGAACTTGGGTCTGGCTTAAAGCCCAGATCTTCACATCCTTTATGATGCTGATAAAAGGGATCGAGTTTTGGTTCCTTTGTAAAAGCTACATTATCGGCCATGATAATTTTGCTGGTAGTAATACATAGATTGTGAAAACAATCGTCACCATTAGAATTGCAAAGCCCGCAATATTTCCTGATATTTCATCGATGAGGTTCCTTGCAACATTCGGACAAAAGATAATAACAGGAACAATGATAACCAGTAAGGT